>BSAI01000089.1:725218-885725 GCA_036245035.1 Adrianichthys oophorus | reverse complement strand
GGTGTTTCTGAGGCTTTTTTTTTTGGGTTGTGACATTCTTTTCTGATTACATCTGCCCAAGATCTAACGGAACAGCAAGGTCAATTAGGTTCAATTTAATTTAATTTAATTTAAATTACAGCGATTTCATTTTAAGGAACTGTCTTCTCCAAACAACTGTCTTGCCTGCTCAAGCTGGTAACAAATACATAAACCATATTCTAATGTTTACCCATGATTGTGTCCATCTGCATAATAATGAAAGCAAAATGATAAAGATTAGGGGAATTCAACTGTGTGGAAAGTCATGTATAGTCCTTTTTGGGAATTTGTTACAGGCCGCAGACAAAAAACTGCTTATTTGTGATGTCAAAAATATGCTGGTCACAAGTTCCCTCTGCACTTAAACAGATTTAATTTTGGCTAAAAAAATGGCATAAACATCATTAAATGACTACAGGGAATGCTTAAATTAGATCAAAATGGGATTGGAATGGGTCTCTACGTAAGGCATGGTGGTGGTAGAATCATAATGAGGGGGTTGTTCGAGAAAATGCATTTAAAATGTATTCCCACAAATGATTTTCTAAAAAAAAGTACAAATAAACTGTAGATGCATCTTAATAAAGTAATAATGATGGTTTGAGAATTTTGAAATGTTCTACTTAAGTAAATCTGATAAAAATAGACATATTGCAAGGAAACTTTGAGATAAAATTAATATAATTCATTTTTTATATGAAGAAAAATACAGAAAGAAATGTGTGGAAAACTGAATGTTTTTCACATTTTCACTCCAATGAAGCACAACTACCTGATTAAATAATGTGATTTCTCTTCTGTCTGTGTCATCGGCTGCCAGGGCAGATCTGTGGCGCTTGGCTGGAAAAGCAAATGCATTTGAAAAAAATAAAAGGAAAAAAAAAAAGCCCAATCAGTAAATTGTAATGTTCTATTTGGGAACTTTGTGTTTCAGCAGGATTCCACCGAGGGATTTACTGCGAGTCTGCCGTCTGAGCCGACGGAGCAACAATTCAGAATGAAATGCCACAGCTCCCCAGTGACATAATAGAGATTATAAAGTTAGAATTTTTCATTATTAAACAAACAAAATCTCAACAGAGAGAAGCGGAATACATAGAGAGGCTTAGATCAGCTCAGACTTCGTGTTCATGGAGAGGAAACGTGTACATAGTTAGACCCTGTTTGTGACTCAAGTTTCGATAAACGAGAAAAAAGGGGAAAAAGATGAACGAGGGAGAATAAAGAGTCAAGTCCTGACCTTTCTCTGCTCTTTAATCCTGTCTGACCTTTCTGACCTGTTCAGGTGCTTCATGGTTCTGAACTCAGCTGCAGCTGGTCAGCTGTCCGGAATAATCAGAGTGAGGCAAAACTCTGCAGTTGTAAACAGAAAACTATTCCACTGCTTTATAAACTTTGCGTTGTTTTGAGGATCACTCTGCTTCCATAACATATGATTGAAATTTGTCATAAGTTTGAAGATGGCAGAGCTGGCAATGCCTTTGGAGGGTCTTTTGTTGACTATCTCTGGATTCTGAGTGTATTTAAAAATAATTCTAGAATAGACTTGCAAAATAATAATAATAAAAAACTACTTCAGTGTTGACAGTTTGGTGCATCAGGAGACATACTGTTTATACAGTCAAAATGTCAAAACGCACAAAAGTATATGAGAATGTTCTTCTTTTGTTCTAACAAAATCAAGAAAAATGATCACTAAAGCAAAATTCAAGTGTATTAAAGATGAAAAACTTTATGTCAAAACCAAACACGGAGAAGCTGCATTCACCTTCTATTCTCCACATATCTGGATCACTCATCCGCGTTAAAGACTCACCTGTTCTCAGTAGCATTTGATTAGTTCTATTTGAGAGCTTTCATCTAAGCTTATTTTGTATTTAATTCTTTTAACTTTTTACATTTTTTATTTGAATGATCTCTCCTTTAATATTTCTTTGTTTTATGTAAAGCACCTTTAATCGTTTTTGTACACGAAAGGTGCTAAATAACTAAACTTACTCATACCTTGAAACACAACAGTCCCATAGCATGTCTCTTCAGTAGAAACAATTTTTTTGTGTTAAATTTCTGCTTTTTTTTGTTTTTAACCAAACTAAATTGCATCCGTGAAACAATCAACTTTGCTTTTGTTCTTATTTCTTTAGATACTTCAGGTGTTTATAAATGAACTTCAGTTACATTTTATTTGTGTTGTTTAACTTCCTCCTTACTTCTTTGAGTGGAAAATGTCTCGCTATAGAGTCCCTTAGCCTTTCGTGTCCATGGCTGTGATTGGCTGGCTTTTGTGGCACATTTCTTCCGAGGTGCCCTGATCTGTTTCAAGCGCAGAAGAGAGAGAATTTCTCACGAGTGGAAATCGTTCAGGTTGCACGTATTTTTCTCTTTCAAAAGTAAAATTGTTTGCACATATTTTTGTGTTTCAAGTGCATTTCTATATTTCAAGCGCAAAAGTTTTTGAGCGCACACATTTTTTAAAGCTTTACGGTCAAAACAGTGAGTGTTGCACTTGGAATGATGGCACAAAACCATCAAAAGGTAGATATCCCTGTTGTAATGATGAAATTTGTCCATCATTTCAACTGAAAGTTATTTGACAAGAAGTAAAACCGCTTGCTTTGTTTTTGAAAATGAAATACTGCTTTGTAAATAATTGTTTTGCTTTTTAAATTGTCATTTTGATCTTTAAAATGTCTTGGCGTGGAGTGATTTGTTGATGTTTTTTGCACTTCAGGGCCACCGTACAGAGCAGCTGGACATACAGTTCAGGTCTCAAATTGTAACAAATAAGAATCTTAGCATTTAAGAATCCGATATTATGTCATTTCTTTGTGATTGATATATATTTATTTTATTTTAAGGAAGTGTTTGATAGTTTCTTTTGGCCCTAACCTGTTAGCGCCCCTGCAAAATTGCATAAAATGCCTACAAAAGGCTGACCTAAGCCAAACCCTTTGGTCCAGGTTTTATCTCTCTGCAATGGCAACACTCAGGAGTGAATAAATACACACATGTTAGTAGTATGAAGCTATTGAAGCTGAAAAATCATGACAAGTCTTGGTAAAAATACTTCAAAAACGCTTATTTTGTTGCTGTAAATCACAGAAATACAAAACAAATGCAAAGTTTTGGGATAAAAATAAAGGGAAAGGAAAATTGGACCACTCACACATAAAAAAGAAAAAAATACACCTTTAGACACAAAGTAGGTCAACTAACTGTTCTGATGATCGTCTTATTTTGTTAAAAATCTGGGATTTTCAAAGCAAATCCACTTTTTTCCCAACTACTTGACAGCTTCAAAAAAGATAAAAACTAATGGAAAAAGCTTGAATTGGTCTAAAGTTGTACTTTTTCAAACAATTAAAAGGGCGCTGTGTTACTGTTGTGTCCACGGCGGTCCACAAAGACTCTCCCCTCTCACCAGCTGTTTTAGTGGAAGATGCATCTTCCCCCTCCTCCCCAAGCCAGCAGTCCTCATCTTCCTCCCCTTCAAAAGAGTCTTCCAAAGGGTAGACACCTAATTTCTGCATTTGCGCTTCAGCCATCTTCTGCACAGCTACAGCACACACACACAGGGAGAAGGCCGCACAGACACAAGGACACAGACATGGGGATAAAGGGAAATGTTAAGGTTTTGCCACGCGTCAACACTTTTTATCTCTGGTTTCTGAATACATGCCAGACAGGCAGGAAGCCAGCAAACCACATGCTCACAGACTGACAACACAACAAGCAGTCAATTTGAGCTTCCCACTGACTGTTTTACACTTAAGCTTGCTCTCGTTTCCTCTTCTCACCCTGTTTTTCCATCTGTTTGCTTATGCACTTCCATCTCTGCGTGTGCTCCTCTCATCTCTCCTGTGATACAGTCTCACCTCCGCTGTCCCCTCAGGTTCACCTTGGCTTCTTCCTTTATGGCTCTTTCACACCCTGAGACACTTGTAGCGTCTATTTTTTAAGCTTTAAGGGAGTTGTGTAAGACTTTTGCTTGCTCTATCTGCCTGCCAGCCAATGATGGAGCATGGATTTGTGATGCAAAAATGGGACTACACACAAATCCTGTTCAGATCAAACTATGCCGACAAACTCACAGTGCAATAATGCATCAAAATAATGCTTATATGTACTGTATGTTTGTGTCAGCGTGCGTGTGCACCACAGCTGTACACGCAATTGACTGTAATCCTGGATCATCCAGACTTTTCCTAGACTCACACTCTGCATCTCGCAGCTGTCACTTCCTAATCTGTCTTCATCACACAACACACACATATCATGCTTTTAATTGTAAAAACAAATGTAAAACGAAACACAACAATGCACATCACAACTGTGAGTGCAGGACTACTGACTCATCTCTCAAGCACACTTTTTCCTCTGTTCTGTCATCACAGTGTGACAGAAATCAGAGGAAATGGCAACAGCAAAGCATCACAAAAAAGGACTTAAAACACAAGGATGAATCACAACACAATTACAAGACAACAAAAACTGAACAGAGCAGCTTGCACCAACCTTTGAGCGATGGAGGCTGATAGACATTTGGATTCACACGCTTTGGTTTAAGAACTCCATTCTCTCCCACAACCCACTGCAAGGAAAAAAAAAAACATTTTTTCCAGGTTCCTCCTTTACAACAAAAACCCTCAATTTAAATCAGATGTATATAAAGAAAATACTTAAAAATATAAAGGTTTTTGCTTTTATGGAGAAACTATTAATCTAAAAGTTAGAAAATCTAAAACAAATGACTAAATTTATGTTTTTGACAGCAACCTGGCAGTGAGGTCAACAAAGCCTGTACAAAAAACTATAACAGAAGCAAAACAAACCTACACTTAAATGGATAAAAATGCATTTGTTGAGTTATTGCTTTAGTTTACTTCATATTCACATATTTGCATCAATAGGCATCGAGGGGGGTGGTTTGTGATTTTCTGTTAATTCTTCATATTTCAAATTTTAAAAAGAGTTTGCTTTAAACCATTTATGTTTGCTCTCTTTTTATTTCCAAAAAAGCAATTGTTTGAAAAAGTGTGAATTGAAAGCAAGTTGAAGCTTATTGCCAGAATATTTTTAAAAAATATTGTTTGCTTGTTTGGTTTGTTTGTTTTACTTTTGTGTTACAAAAATTGACAAAAAGAAACATGTCAAACAATTTTGGGTTAAAATCTCCCCTTTGAGGACATCTTTTTTTTTTATTATTTAGAATCATATATTGAATGTCAACTTGTTGTAAAAAAATAGAAAATAAATACATTAATGTGGTTTTTTTTTGCAAAGTATACTGTGCATTTTATAAATACATGGGATCTCTTTAAATCAGCATTGATCAAAAATGTTGTTTCTTGTTTTCTAAGCATATTTATGTGTGGAATCCCTGCAAAACCTTTGGAGTGTTGCTTCAAAATGATGCTTATTCAACAAACTATATATTTAAATGTTTAAATGACTGTAATTCCGTCCATTCACCCCTTTTCTAAACCCGCTTTGTCCCATTCAGGGTCACAGTGGTGCCGGAGCCTTATCCGGCCACTTCTGGATGAATGCATAACTATAATTTGTTGGAAAAGGTAATTGATAAATGTTTAAATTTAACTGTCAAACAAATTCTTTATTTTAAACAAAAAAAAAAAAAAACACAAAACTGTCAGATGAACATGGACACAAACAGGTCGGAGCAAGGATAAAACAAATAAGGTCATGAGATTTCTTTACCTTGTTGACAACGTAGGGAACAAATGAGGATGGACAGGAATCCACAGATATTCAAAAGTAAAAAAAATGCTGTGACTTCACCTTTACCTGATGAGTGGACTGGTCATCGTCAGGAGATGATTGGTCCGCTACTCTGAAGAGCGTTGCAGGTGTGGGCCTCCTGCGTCGAATCTTTAAGCAAACACACAAAGGGCATCCATGAATAAATAAATACTGAGAGCGGTTTTCTTATTAATAATGCTCTGCGCGCTGGCATGTATGTCAAATGGAAAACACATCAACAGTTCACACGGGTTAACAGCAAACCAGTATCTCAGTGGCTCCATTAGTGCTGCTGCAGAGCTGCTCTATGGGTTAACAGCCTGCAGCAAGATTTATCACTGAATACGGGTCTGGTCAGAGCCCCACGCAGCGGTCAGTAGAGCAGATAAGATCGATTTATCATTTTTTTGGCTTTTTCTCCAGGATGTATTTAGACTTTGCAGCTTCCTTGCATACCAATGCGTGTAAACATGTATTAATATCAGCGCTAGTGAGCACCCCCCCACACAGAAGTCTAGAAGAAACCAATCTGGGTCACCTTCCACCTGCTAATACTCTTTAAAGGCCGAAGTCCTGCAGCAGAAAGTCTAAACACAAAGTCAAAACAAAAACTGCACCTTCACTGCACAGAAGGACACATATGGCTCACTTTGTCCCTCTAAAGTATTAAACATTGCATACTTGATTTGGGATTTATTTCATGAAGTCCAAAACATAGTCATTTGTGCATGGAAAAAGTAGACTTTAAGCCACAAGAAGCTGCTTTCAGCAAATCCTTTTAAAAACGATCAGATTTCTGTTTTAACTGTTAATAGCTTGACTCAGTAATGTTTAGCATGTACTGGTGATCTTTCAACCAGCAAAGATAAATCTCCAGCTCAACTGTCTTCTTTCAAACATAGTCACTCCTGATTCCAAAAGGAGCAAGGTGAAAACTAAAGCCAGTCATGATAGATAGGCAAAAGAGCAAGTTGAATTTTTAAGGTCAAATGTGTTCTTTGGATTTTCAAAAACTGTCCTTCCTGTTACTTTTCAATAGCTAACTTTATTTTTCCTCTTTTGCTGCGTTCACATCGGGCTTGGAAATGCGTGTACAAGCGACCACTTCCAAAGAAAAGTCTACATAAATGTGCATGTGTGAGCATTTCAGGCTTCGGTGTGCAAACTCTTCTTCGTGTTCATGCGTAGCTACCACTGACTGTCTAAAGATAACTGGACTCATAGACCACGCCCCCCTCGCGTTTCAAATAGAAATACAAGCTATTACTCAATCATTTTATTTGTCAGGACAACAATTCTTGCTCTAACTCCTTTTTTAAGCTCTTCTTGATAATTCAAAATTTTTTTGCTGAAAGTAAGGCATTTTGTATGGGTGACGTCACACCTGCTCTGTCCAGTTCTCTTTATACACTCAGTGGTAGCTACACAAGTTTTTTGGTCAGTTTTGGGGCTCTACGCACAAATGCACGGCCAATGAACGCACACTAAAAGTTAAACCAGTTGAACTTAGACCAGTCAGGGACTCAGATTTGGTAGTGACATTTCAAAACACAAAAGTGCCAACCATTTGAGAGTTGATCGTGAAAGAGAAATTAATAATTCCAGCTCATGCCCAACCGGAATTATAAATCAGAATAGATCTGTAAAAGGAAAAGCCTGGAGCAAAATTCGTGAGATTTGCACCACTTTGACACTTTGCACCAAGCCTCTTCCAACTATGAGTACATGTGCCAGTATTGGGTAGCAGCAGTCCAATGTGAACACCATATGCAGAAAGTTCAAGAAAGCCTGTCCAGCTTACACACATGCCCAGTGAGCTTTAGGGTACATGCACTCATTGACTTAGCTGGTAACTGTCTAAATATTTCCATTGTTCCTGTCGTTTTGACCTTTTTCCTTTAGGATTTTTATTAATTTTTAAAAGTCAATGCAAGCGTGGCCCAACCTGACAAACAGTGCAGTGTGCTCCTCAGGTCACAGCCCATTAAATCACCTCACTGAGATCAATTACACCCTCACAACACATCGTTTTTCTAAGTTGGGGTTGACAGCATGCCTCTTGTGCACATTAATGTTTGAGACTTTAAAGTCTGGGTGGAGTAACACTTTACTGGAGCGCTCTGAGCTGAACGTGTGAAGCCCTATTTATAACAAACTTTTCATGCACAGAGTATAAAGTGTTTTGGGTCATTTTGACACAGTTTCTGAAAGACGAATTGCCGCTAACAGAATATAAAAGTGTGCAGTTTAGTGGGCTTGGCAAGTGAAACAAATAAAGCATTGAAGAGTGTCCTCTGTGGTGTAAGTCAACCTTGGCAGTGACCTGAATCTGGGTGCTGCTGTTTACAGCACCACATAACGCTGGAGGAAGAGTGTTAAGTATCCTGGCTCTATTTGGTGTAAAAAGGCTCCAAAAAGAGACGTGTTTGTTTTCCTTCTGTCCTGCTCAGTGAGCTGTGCGTCATTGCTGTAAGGTGGGTGTTGCCAAAGCAGAAGCTTGCTGAGAGGTTTGCTGGAAAAATGCCCCAGTCAGATTCAACAACACGGAGTTATCAACCATGGATTTCACCCGCATTCATGACACCAGACACACAATCTAATCTCATCCAGCAACTTCCACCTTTCCTGTTCCTCTTGGACGCTGCTCTTCTCTTGCTCTCCTCTAATTTCCATCACACTTGATCTTCTCCTTCCTTTGTTCTGTTTTCCCTCCTTGTCCATTCTTCATT
This sequence comes from Adrianichthys oophorus, assembly GCA_036245035.1. Taxonomy (NCBI): domain Eukaryota; kingdom Metazoa; phylum Chordata; class Actinopteri; order Beloniformes; family Adrianichthyidae; genus Adrianichthys; species Adrianichthys oophorus. The sequence goes on along the minus strand of BSAI01000089.1, from coordinate 877,215 downwards.
CTTTGACAGTGACATTAACCCAATTTCTGCCTCTTTATGTCAGCAGAGTACAAATCACACGCAGCTATGACATTTTCTTTCTGACATGTTGGCTCTTTTCTTCTTACATTTTTTTTGTTCAAGTGGAATGTGTCCATGTAAGGTTTACCTCCATCAATCCCATCGCTCCCTTGTAAGGGAGTGAAGGCTCAGGATGCGAGGTAGCAGGTTTCCTCTTTTAGCAGCCTTCTGGCTCTGGTTGTCAGACACCTGCTACCTGCCTGAAGCGATCCACACAAACACCAAAGCATTCCATGTCATACAAATATCGTCATTTCTGTTGCAACGATAGACACATACATACGAATTTAAAAGGCTTATGTAATGGGTCAGTGATACATAGATTTGTTTTCAAAAGCAGCCTGTCTACTGTGTGAAATCTCCAGAGGACTATAGAGAACAAAGACTCAAATGTCCTCCTGACTACCAGTTATGCAAATTTGTTCACTGCAAAGCACATTTCTAAACCGGAAAATCTCCAAACTGCTGCATATTACTGACCTAACTCAGTTTGGTATCAACAGAGGACATCTGAGGCTTTTCAATGACACCATATGTGAATAAGTTGGAACCGTAGTTTTTGGTGGTGTTTTTTTTTTTTTTTTTAGAATAGTCAGGAGGTCTTCAACTAAAAAAGTTACTCTTAAGCTGAAAACATGTCTAAATTTTACCTTTTGGAAATACTTTTTAAAATTATTATTACTATTATTTTTAAATTAGAAGAACAGTTGTAGATCTTTGTTCAGAAATGCAACAAAATACACAAAAATCTTCCACTGACGAAAATGTTTGTGCAACAAACTGTGTGGGTTAAACCAGTACTGTTAAAAAAAAAAATCCAATCAACTTAATTGAATGGCTTCATTTAATTTTTACCATCCAGAAAACTATCGTTAGAGGTCATTCAGGCGTCAATTTTTTGACCTGCTTTTCAGGAAATCTGAATTCCGAGAACAAATGGAATGGAACAAGTCTGTGTAACGACCTCCATGTTCAGCACCATGCTCTCTCTTCCTGGTTCCATGTTTGAATAACTACACCGCCTCCTCCTAACAGCTTAGAAAAGACAAAAAAAAGTTTAAATATACACATTGTATTATTTATGTTCTATGTTTTCAACTAAAACTGGTCATTTAGATATATTTTAGATTAAAAATGGTCACAGTGAGATAAACAACAAAGAAAAACAGTCCAACACATCAGGATTTCAATTCTTAAAATCAACATCACAATCATGAGCATTGGAGAAAAATCTAAATATATCATAAAAGCAAAAGGTTTGACCTTTCAGGAGGTTTTTAATCCATTTTTTATTTAGAGACGGAACGTCAAAGGTTTAGTGGACAGAAAGCTCTGAAGTTCCAGAGGGCTTTCTAAACAAAGCCTGAGGCTGTAATGGGGGAAGCACACTTCACCCTGATGGTGGCAGCAGGAGTGGTGGTGGTGGTGACATTGCCAATGTGAGATGACACAAACACACAGCGACTCTAGTAATTTTCCAGTCTTAAAAACCACCCCGATCTGCCGCAGTTACATAACATCATGTGTGACTTCCTCAGCTAGGACAGCACAGGGGCAGAGCATGTGCGATTACTCCAGCTACCCTTCATCCTTTCATCCACTTCCTCCTCTGCATCTCTAAACCCTCCTGCTCCCACTCCCTCATTCCCTGTCACTGCTGGCACTGAAATTGCATTTTTTTTTTTTTTTTTTATCAGGATCAGTTGCAGTGGACTTAAAGCGAGTGGGCAGATGCTGCAAGCCTCCCTAAGACAACAACTGGGACTCAGAATGAGCATAATGGGATGCATTTATTCTTGCAAAAATTGTGCTGACTGTGCAAACAAAATTACGATTTGTAGTACAATGTCATTCATCTGAAAGTATCTTAATAAAGTCTGTAATTGATCATCTCTCAATAAAAGTGCATATTTTTTTGCTTTGCTTAACGTCATGTTTTTTAGATTACTCATCATTATTATAAAAATGTTTTTGTTATTTATTTAATTTGTCAAATTTAATGGGAGCTGAAGCATTCAGTGGCAGAAATGACTCCAGTCTATTTGCCCATGCTGTACTGGGTCCATGAGTCACTGTCTACTGTTGACTTTGCATGTTTTTTGAGTGCGCACAAGTCCTCAGCACGTGTCTTGGCTCAGAACTGTGCCTGGGTGCAGATCGGCTGATATGGGTTTGCCCCCCGGAGGCCGTCCTCTCAGCTGGTGCTCTCATGCCAGACCTATAAAAAGCAGCTGCAGTGTAGGACACAAAAACTAGAACGGAGGAGTCTTTGGGGATTCAGTGGCATGAGACAGACGGGCTGTGAAACTCTCCACAGCGGCGTCTCCAGGGAAGGTCTTCTGCACAGATCCCACCTCAGCTCAAGCAGGGAAGTTCTATCTCTGTTCCATTTCAAAGTGCTCCCTTGTGCTCAAAAGTCCTCAATTTAAACAGGTCATCTCATCAAATATTGTGTGTCTGCTTTCTATGATCTGATCATCATTCAGGTTCATAGGTTCCAATATTAATCCATATCTTCCCAGACAGAAAATTGATTTATTCTCAACTCGCTTCCATTTAATGGAAGACACAGCATCTTAGCCACGTTTTTGTATGATAATACATGACATAAATGAAAGTTTATGGAGTTTATTTTATTAACCACAAAGGAATTCTCTGATGCTAACAATTAATAAGAAGGAAAAGGAGATTCTAACCTTACAATTTTTTTCCTAGCCTTTTTTCTTTGTCTTTAAATGCACCAACTGGGAATAAAACCTTTTCTTTTTATTTGTTAAAAAGAAAATTTTATTTTTTTAAATTTTTTATTTATTTTTTTTACTTGTTTGTTGTTTGTTTTACTTGTTGTTACATGTTTTGTCTTCAACACAAATTGCTTTTGAAAAAGCTAAAAATGTTCCAGCAGTGTTGACAGTGACATTTGGCGTCAGGCCCTAACGCATAAGTATAGAAGTGAATTGCATGGCAAAAACTTTCAATCTCGCCAAGTATTATAGTTTCTAGTATAAATATCTTATTACACTTCAAATAAAACAAAACCAACGAACTAGTTACTTTTCATTAAAATGTAACAACTTGTTTTAAGACAAAAAATCATATATATTTTCAGTCATTTGATCGTATTCAAAGCAAATATTGATGCGTTTTTTTACATGTTATTTTGCAGCAGAAGTTTTATTTGTCAATGGTTTCAAGACACAGACTTTCTTGATTTAGGGAAACAGGAAAGCTTTTATTGACTCCTAACACAATATGGATGTATGTAACAAAAAAGCAGAACATACATTTGCATTTTATTTTTTGGGGAAAAGTACATTTTTAAGTGTGTAATTGTAGTCTCACTTTTAAGATGATTTAGAAATATGCATATTTTGGCTCTTGTAGTGTTTAATATAAGATATATTTGAGGGAAAAGTATTTCATATACATACTTTAGAGATATAAAACCATGTTTGAGCGAAACACGCTTAGATTAAGACCAAATACCAGAATAAAATGTGATTTTTAGTTAATTTCAAGATTTTATTTTGACTTTAGAGGGCAGAACATCAAAATTAGTTTAAGAAATCTTTCCAAGACAGTTTTTTTTCCACTTATTACACAGGAAAAACATACTGCATTGTATGTTTTTTACTTTGTTTTAAGAAGGACATTTTTTTCCAGTGGGGTCTCGCAGAGCCTACAAAGAAGAAGTAATCTTAATTTAAAGCCAACAAAAAAAATCCTGTCTAAAAATGTTCACTACTGCTGGCCGGTAACATGAGCGAGTGCAGTTAGAACTGCATGCATGGGTTGAGGGAGGTTTGACTTTCACGCAAAACTGTTTGCACTGCAAGAAGAGCATTTAAACTGCATCATTCACACATTGTATCCATAATTTACTTTAATTAGAAGGGTTTGTGCAACTTTTCTGTATCTGTTGGGTTAAACTACAAGACTGGTAATCAGATTTATCCCCAAAAAAGGATAACTTTTATTTCTGAAATAAATGATGTGTTTCAGCCAATAATAATCACAAATATTTTTTGTGTAAGAAAAAGACCATAACTGTTTTGTTATCCTGTCTTGATCTGATGGTAACCAGAAGATTGACTGGTCATTATGGAAATAAGCCACTTTTGCTCCTGTTTGTAGATTACAGCAGTTTAAGACCTCAACTTACATCTGGACACTCCCATTGGTGCCATTTGCAATTTGTGACCAAAGCCTAATTAGCCCAGTTTTGTACCTCTGGCCCTGATGCCCTTATTTAATTCACTGTGCACATTTTGGCATTAAATGAGCTCTGCTGTAGTTTAATTTCATTTCTGTTTCCCCATTTTGTTTTGAATCCATGGAGCAAAGCAATCAAACCATTGTAACACCAACTGTTTATTCTGAACCAGCTCTCCCCTCAGGGAGCCTTTCAGAATGAAGTGGCAGAGCATCAGGCGGTTTTTCTGAGTGCACTTTTGAAATGAGTTCAATAAAACAGAAAGGCTTTATTTTAGACTTATGGATTTCTAATTCAGATAAATGTCACACAGACAAAGGCCACACTTCACAGAGTTTCTGTCATCGGAGGGAGATCCAAACACAACAACGTCAGATGTTTCTGATCCTCCAGAAAAGTGAAATACAAAAAAACATTCTTAAAAGTATTTTTAAAGGTAGATTTTGATTCATAAATCTGAGTTGTTTGTGTCCACAAAGTCTTTCAATTGTCTGCTGTCTGGACTTACTCCACACTGCATGAACATTGAGAGATTATGTTTCCATAAAGTAACCAACCAACCACATAAAAATAATAATCAGATATAATTCGTCAGACAAACACAAAGTTGCTCTGAAAACCAGCTGCTTGTTGAGTCTCCAGCACTGAAAGCCTGAGTCAAGGACATCTCTGAACAGACACATATACTGCTGTGCTGAATTCCCCCCCTGGCTAAACGTTGGTGCATTCTCAACACCAACTTTTGCAGGAACCACTACAGGCAAACTGAATAAAGGGATGAACTGCACACAGCATCTGGAGGGGCTTTCCAATGACCCCCCAAATAGAAAATACAATTACGCCGCTCCCTCTGGCGGGATGATATCATACTCAGACAACATGGCTTCTGTGTCTCACACTAACCCCCCCAGTACTTGTGTAATTAGCCACAAAAAAAGCTGCTGTGCCTGGTGTTCCAAAGACTGTTGAAGGAGATGGTTCGCCATCACAGCCCGGTCTTTGTGAGCCGCCACTGTCTGATGAGTGATGGGGAGCTACCTGCCAGGGGGATGTGCCAATCCAAGCCTTCCTGTAGATGATGGCATGCTAACAGGCTGCAATTCAACTTTTCCTCTTTGTGCACTCAGATGGAGAGCATGGACCTGACACAGAGCAGCTCCAGAGTTCAACAAGCACAAACAAGGACAGAGTTGCGGCAGTTACTCATCTGGTTACTCATCTGCAACATCACATGTACCCAGAGGTGATAAAGGACGCTAAAGGTTCCTGCTGATTGTTGCTATGCAGCTTATATCAGATTAACATTTCTGCAACCTTTTGTAACTGTGGCTCGTTAGCAGTAATTTTTAATTAATTCCGTTTTTTTTCTTATTATCTGATTGAACGGTGAAACAAGACGCAGAAAATCAGAGATTACATCTCACACAGCAGCAATAACATAATGCTTTGTTGTCTCAGTGTTGATTAAACAGGGATTGTGACGAATCCCATTTGTCATGAGTCACGCTCCAGCGCTCCACTCCATACACACACCAGTGTTAGCGTCCTGTTGGTCTTTAATGAGCCGACAGGATTCCAGCTTACTGATTCTGAAAGCAGCGGCTGGAGACGGCAGAAAGCTACAGTTCAAAATCCTGGAACAGGAACATGCTGATCACACTTAGCAACAAGTTATCCCATTATCTCTGAATCCTGTCCCCACGCCATCTGATCTTCATCTCATCTCTGATTTTGCTATTGTTTGTTCCTGTGGTGAAGGTCAAAAGGTCCTTGTGATTCCTCTGCATCATCACAGATAAAAAAAGATCATGCGTTCTTATAACATCATCATCCAATGATGGCACATTTATTGACGACAACTTTGAAAAGCTTTCTGTGGAAGAACAAGCCTACTGATGGTCTAGCGGGCCCTGTGGCCCCTTTTTAGCTCACTGTGTACAATGTAATCAGTTGACATGTCGCTCCACTCATGCTCAGTATTTATGTTTAACTGTTTACACATCACATGAAGTCAAGAAAAAGATGATGGATGCTGGACGAATCATTTCATCGCATGACAACTATCTTGGCACACAAACACACTGACAGAAGACAGAGGCAGTGCTGCTGCGTAAACTGCTGAGCGCTGCAGTAATGCTTTCTGCATGGTTTTTTTTTTCTCTGCAAAACCATCTTCAAACTTGGAGCCTGTGGAAACTTTTCAAAGAAAATAAATAATAATTTGAATGAATTCAACATCATTTCAGTAACTGAGCCAAACCCGTGAGGAACCTCAGTCCCCTCTGGTCCAGTTTGAGCACATTCAGATGTTCTTTGTAGGAGTGCATGTTAACAGTCCCACAGACTGCTAATGTTTACCCACAAACAGTTGCTGCATCAAAGGTCGCTGTTTGGTGTTTAAGCCAGCAGGTGGAATGAGAGTGACGTCAGGATTGGTGGAGGATCTGATGTTGGTGGGGAGACTGGGATATATCATTCCCTCAAAAGGTTTAGTACAGAACATGTTTTACGCGCGATGGTTTCAGCCAAATGGCCTTTTCTGTCCTTTCAAGCTTCTCTGACAGTTTTATAGGAAGAGCGTGAGACTGAGTGGGAAAAAAGAGATCAAAATAAAATGGAGAGGGTCATTCACGTGAAAGTAGACTCTAAGAGAAGCATAATTTGAGCCGTGACCCTAATCTCTGTCCATTACGCACATTACTACACATTTCCTGATAAGCACACAGGATTGGTGTGTGTGGAGGTGATGATTATAAACACATGCATGTGCTTCACTGTGATGCAGTAGACAACATAAACCATGGACCTGATGTGATGAATGGTAAAAATGTGTCAGAAAATGTAAAGAAAGCATTTACATAATGGAATGCTGTCAGTAGACGGGTCTGGAAAGTACTTTTGAGTCTCATTTTTTTACGTGTCCGGAAAAAACTCGAACCTTAAAAGATGAGAGTACAAATATCGTCAAGTGGGGTTGAAAATGCTTCTGTATGAAAAAAGGGCTTTTGGAGAAAAGGGTGAGATTTACACTTCTTTTTTTTTTTTTTTTAACTTGTCCTGTCCAACAGCTGAGCAAACAGATATGAGCTGAAAGCCTCTTGCATTAGACAGATTTTACTCTTACAATCGGAGGTTATAAATCATAGCGAACACAAAATGTATGTTGGTATAAGCCCCTTTTGTAATTTAAACCAAACTTTATTAATATTAATTTTGTTTGTGTTCTTTTTGTTGGACCGGACGGAAAAAGAAAGGGGGAAAGGGAGAGAGTTGGGGGGTGGAGGGGGGGGGGGGAATGGGGGATTATATAAATTTTGAGAAGGACTACTGGGAAGGGAAGATAGAGTTGTTAATCTACAGGCAACAAAATGCTGGAGCTTATACCCATTAAAATAGTGAATGTTGGTCTAAAATGGGCAGGGCAGAGATTTACACTTCTAATCCAAAATACACATCAAGTACAGCCCTTGACCACCCTTAAGATGTTAAACTACTAAAGAAGAGCTAAAAAAAATGTTTTTTTTTTTGTTTGCTTGCTTTTTGCGATGAACATTAAACTGAAATATTGCAGAAAAATCTCAGAATTCTGCAGAAAAATTCATATTTGTGGTTGGTCATATGCAAATGTGACCCACATTGTTTTTCCCTCAGAGTTAACATTTGCAAACGGGGTAAACACTGCAACACATCACAGCTGCCCCCCCCCCCCACACACACAAAATGTACAGTGAGTGGGCTCAATTTAAGTGCGTCTCACTCAGAACATTCACGCGTCCAAACACAATGTTATAGTTGTAAACAACCTGACAGACAGAAATGTCCATTAAAGTTGACCTTTTCAATGCAAACTGTGGGGGAGCCTCTGGTGGCATATTTATGCTGCTTGTTACCGTGGTAACACGGGCTCTGCAGCCCAGTCGATGCAGTTTTGAGACTCAAATGCCACCAGACAAAACAGTAAGGAGTTGAGCAACAAGTTTAGAAGAATGGAGCAGTCACTCCATTAGGAATTTGAAGGGGAAGAGGAAGAGGGCGGTAGGGATAAAAAACGGTAACCCCTGCCTTCCCACATGTCCCTGGAGAATCTCGTTTCCCTACAGTTGATGCTATCAGCATTTAGACATACATCAACACATCCCTTCCTAGATGTTCCCTGCATTTGCCCCACTCCCCCTCAGGATAATTGTTTCATCAATTCAACCTATTCCATTGAGTTCATGGATTGACAGCGGTCAATAGATTTGAGTAAAGTGTACGCATTATTGTTTTATTTTTGAAACATTCAGCAGTCACCCATCTCTGCCTAAAAGTGACAAGAAATTCTTAACTTTTCGTTTATTAATTTAAAGTTGGCTACTGAAAGGGCAAAATTATGCTTTAACTAAGGAACACAAAAAAAGAATCAGTACTCTGACATCCTGTGGTTTCTTGGAAGAGGTGATAAGGATCAGCGAGCATCAGCCCAGCATGACAGTGTCTAAATGTGTCAGCAGGAAGGATTTGATTTGTCAGAAAAATTGAAAAAATGGTTCATTTTTGATAGTCGTGTTGGTTAGTGTTAAGTAAAATCTGACTGAAAAGTGTGTTCAAAAACCTTTTTATCAGGATCTGTTAGAAAAGTATGATTTGAGCCTACTTTTGCTGATTTAAAGCCTTCAGAACAAGGACAGCCACTGCGGGACCCGACCCCAGACAGGTAAGCCTCGCGGGTCATGTATCTTTGTGACTTGCTTTTGTCCCACTTCATTTCTCGTCAAGCCCTCAGGAGGAATGGGTCCACTGGCCTCGATCTTTCTTGAAACCGAACTGCTTTGGCCCACTTATCCCTGATCTAAAATAGGAGCTACAAGCTAAAATGAGAGCTCAGAGTTGTCCGATGAAAAAAATAAAAAACTGAGGGTAAGGATACAGCCTCCACTCGGTCAGATATAAGATACTTATGTGACAAAGCAGGAGGGATTTCATCCAAAAAAATGAATAAATAAACAAATAAAAAGTCTTGGTTGAAGGTAAAAAAGAGTAACGTTGCAATTCAGTGACAAAACAACAAGTCAAGGACTATTTTAATGTCAACTGTCTTAAAATACAAGATGATGTGTGTCACGTCAATGTCACTCCTGAGGAAGTCAAAAGGAGATGTCACAGCAAGGCTTTGACCTCACGCAGCAACTGAGAAAGGTCAATGTCATCATGATTTATCAACAGCTCAGTGTGGCAAACTTTTGAAGGAGATTTAACCAAGAGATGCAGCAAAAATGCTTTTGAAAGCAGAAAACGAGTGAGGGACGCTGTAAATGCTGCTGTCTCTTTCTGTTGATGACATGATGGTAGGCGGGTGGAATGAAATTTACTTTGAAATCACACAAACAGTAATCTGGGCTCCACCAGCTCACCATTTCCACTTGCCGGGGGTCCAGGTTGGTTGGTGCCGAGGCCGGAACTGCAAACTGGATCTTCTTCCTCTCTTTGGGTTCTTCGTCCACTTCTGTTGACATGGAAGGCTCCATGGCGATGGATGCTGGGTTTGGACTCCCAGTGGAGAGGAGCTGAAGCTGCTGAAAATCTCTATGCCCTCCCCGGAAGAACCTCCCACTGTTGGGTAGTCCCACTCTGGAAGGTTTCTCTCTCCTGTCTCACCTCCTCACACCCAAACCTCCCTTCAAAAAGAAAAAAGTTTTTCCTCCCTCCTCCTGTCCTCCTTCCTCCTCCGGCTGCTCCCACTATTCTTTTACTCCTCTAAAACCTGTGCAGCACCAGTGGCTGAGGCATGTCCTCAGATCTGCCTGTGAGGGAGAGAGGTTGTAGGGAAAGAAGGTGGAGGGGAGGAGCCAGTGGTCAAAAGAAGGCGGCGGCATTCAGAAGCAGGGAGGCGTCAAACAAACAAGAGGAGCTGGGGTTCTGTGGTATTTTCCTCAAATCTGAGCTGAAGCTGATTTGTAATCAGGGAAAAAAAACAGAAATTATAATCTCATCACATCAGCTGATCCTCCTCTGGCCTCTATTTGTGAATGAGAGATTTGTGCTGAGAGGGGGAGGAAGCAAGCAGATAAACAGGACAGGAGTGATGTGTGGTAGAAGCAAAAGGGGATCCAGCAGCTGATTCTGCAGCCTTCATTAGATTTGTAGGTGTTGTTGCACACAAGGCTGTCAGCTGAAGCCCAGGTGCTGTCACAGTTGCTGTCTTCAGGCCAAAGGCGTGACCAAACCTGGCAATCTTTTTAAAAAAAAACACACACACAAACTAAGGATTCATTTACTTTCAGAACTGTAAAAGTGGAAAAATCTGCTCTACAAAAAAAAAAAAAAAAAACCCATAAAGGCTGGCTCCAGCGCTGCATTCTGGCTCCTGCTGTCATTTTGCTCACATGGCAGGGGGATTTGCACATTGCCGAGCAGTGGATTTGGCCTCGGGGAAGAGTTGAGCTTTGGTATGGGTTGGAATGAGGGAGGTAGCCATAGTGACGACAAAGAAGGAGGCGGAGGAAGCATTCGGCTGGCCAGAGGGCTCTGTGGGCAGAGTGTGGAAGGTCAAGATAGATGTGCTTTGGGACTGCATCTACAAAATCTAGAATAAACATTCATCAGAGTGTTTATCCCGCTGATTAGAATGAGCAGAACATGCTAGAACGTTCTCTTCAAAGCTGCGCCATATGTTTGCAGATTACCCCTTATTTGTTCACGTAAAGTAAAAAGAAAAAAAATAGGAGTTAAAAATTAGTTCAGATGCAAATGCTTTTCAATTTAGCTCTGCAGTGGTTGCGTAACTTAAAGTGTGATCAGAATTGCGCAATCTTTCATGAGGAATGTGTATTAGCCTCTGCATTAGACTGTATCTTGGTACAAGCTACTGCATTCCACCACTTTGAAACAAATGATTGAGTCAGTTTTTGGCAAACAAAAAGGTAATTATTAACCCCAAAGGGTTATTTAAAAAAAAAAACTATCAGGAGGGGAGTACTGGCCCTTCCCATAAACCAGGCAGACCTCTGAGTTGTGAAATGTCTTTGGATTCGCCTTAGAAGTCAAAGTTATCCAGCTTTGCTAACTCATGGTTTTTCCATTCTCATTTACTTGACATTTTGTCTGAAAACTGTTTTACTTGTAGGCGCTCCCTAATATATATATATATTTTTTTTTTACTGGGCAGCCATCCTGAAAATGAAAGATTGCTTCCATCGGAGGAAGGACCCATTCAACACCTGACTTGACATAAAAATTACTCAATGTGTTTCTCCAGCTCAGTTTTAATTTATTTAACGGAACTCTTGTCAAAACAAAATTTTTTCCAGTAACCACATAGAATTTTTTTGTGCACACATTTTCTCATTCAGTCAAAATAGAATCTCTGTAAAAACCCAGGCTTTTATTCTCACGTTTTCTTCTATGTTGATCCCTTATGTTCGTCACAAGACTCTTTGCAATCAAAGTTATGTTGGGGCACTTTGAACAATCAGGTGAAGGTGCTCTTTTTTTAAGTTATTTTGAATTTGTTCCTTGAAAAAACAGTTAATGATTATTTGTCCTGTTTGGCCTTGAGTTGTGTAGAAATCTGCATCTAACCTGATGCAAGAAAAAAATACGCACTTGAGAGGAAAGAGTTGATTTTGAAGGTCAGTGCACAAAAGTGTGTTCTCTTCTTCATCAAAGATTGACTGGCAGCAGACACCTTAAAGACCCATTGTGAACATCTTTGATCTATTTTAAATTAGCGGTCATTTATTTGTGATTTTGCCGTTTTTAGGCTAAATCGAAAACCTGTGTGATTTTCTCGGACATAGTTTCTGCAGAGCGGCAGTAGCTCATTCGACATTGACCTCTGAGTTGTAGGCGGGACTTTTGGTGTGGAGTAACCCCTCACTCCCTTTCTATCCCTGTTGCTGAGAGCTATCTGTTCACATGCTCTCCTGCTAGCTTAATGCAACAAAAATAGCGAGCAACATTGGGGTTTCTCTGAGCCAGTCCCCCATAAAATACAAGGTTGTGTCAGGAAGGGCATCCGGCATAAAAATCTTTGACAATTTACAAAAAAAATTGTGAAACTGAAATTGCAGATCAATAAGTGTCTACAACTGGATTCTTAAAAATGAAAATGTATTTTCTACGTAACAAATAAACTATTTTTCAAACTAATTTTTAGTCAGAACTAATTGAATTAAAAATGCAATTTCAAGTTTTATTTTCTTTGTAAATTGTCCTCCATCATCAGAAAAATGCTGCAAGAACATGTTCAAAACTCCAAAAACACGATTTTCATCTGAGTGGGTCTTTAACACACTGACAGTCAGATCTGAGCCACAACTACATCGGATTTTTGTTTTTAAATTTCACACCAGGATATGTCCTGCTGTGAGCAACTCTGCTCATTGTCATCTGCTCTCTGAAACACTGACAACTCCAGAGCAAAGCTGTAAACAGTGAAAACGTCTTACAGATGAGAACATTCTCCCTCTTTCCCTGCATGCTTTGCAGAAGAGACAAATTGTCAGGTAGGCTCTCAGATTTATTAATCACAAATGTTTCAGAGCAGCCAGGCATTGTAAAATCCCTGCACCATCTGTCCTATTAGCCAAAAACGTTTCCATAAAGCTGACTTGCTGATGACTAGGAATTGCTCTAATTAGAAATCAGATGATATTCTTTAGTACATGAAGAATCACTTATCTGGATTTGGGGCTTTTGGTCTGATTTGTCCCTGTTTGAAATGTTATGTTGAAGCCACGCTGTGTATATGTTTTTGGGTCTAAACACCCTGTAGGTGTGTTTGTTTGTCTATCTCTAAATTAGATATGTCACATGCTGTTGTGACGCTCCAACAGATTGTGGGAGAGCCCATCTATATGCAGACACACGAGTGTTTGCTTTTATTTTTACTGTACTCCAATGCGTTTATGTGTTTTATTTCAGGCGCCACATCGGATCCCTGTTTTGGCAGAACCAAAGGAAAAAGCAGATGAAGATAGATCACATTAACAGGCAGCGAACGAGAAGCTGCATAATAACTCCTGCAGCCAACAAGCTGTGCAGAATGTGTGACATGAGCTCTGTAGTTAGTTACTGGAGACGCTCCGGTGCAGCTCCAAACACAGTTTGGAAAAAAAAAGGAAAAAAAGTGTAATTTTATCTTGTCCTGAGCAGAATATCTTCTACCGTGTGACAGGCAGTGGAGGGAGGGCTGACAAAAACTTCCCTGTCACAGAAGTAGCTCCTCAAACTCCTGGCAGTTGATACCTGAGCTGCAACAGGCCCAATAAATGAACTGAGGGCGAAAGAAAATAGTAAAAACCAATTTGTAATAAGCATTTATATTAGATTTTCAGCCACAAAGATTTATGTAAAAAGCTAAATGTTCCATTAATCAGGATAACAGAAGCTGTGTGTCAGAGACAGGAAGAGACGCCCCGTCAGTCAACGCCTGATGGTTCCTCACTCATCCCCCACCATCTGATTACAACAGCATAGCATCACACAACAAACAGGTTGTGTTTGCATTCACCGCCACTGTCAGTTACAGGAAATCAGCAGCTCAACACCATGACGTGGATCGTGGGGTTTGTTTACAATGCACATCCTCCATCTACTGGTGTTCATATTTAATTACAATCTGCTTCATATCATCAACTTTTTTTCAGCAGATTTTTCTCTAATAATATAAACTATATATTCACACCATAAGCTTAATCTCAAGTTTTAAATCAAAGTTAAAATAAAAATTTAGTTGTCGCAAATGTCACATTTGAATGTTTCTTTTCTTCACGTCCTACCTGGATAAATAAAGGTTAAGAAAAAAAACAGGCAGTTGGAGATTCTACATTGCCAATGCAAAAGCTAAATAACAATAATAACAAAGAACAGTGTTTAAAAGTCCATAATATATTAGTTTTACTAATATATATAAATATATATATATTTGCAATTGTAAAACTTTCTTGACAAGATTTTTTTTTTCTTGCAAGACAATGAGACATTCTGTCTTCAGGGTGTTTTTACTTTCTTAAGATTAATGTCTTCAGTAAAAGAGGGTTTAGTGTCAAATCTCTTTTTATGAGACTCAATTGTGACTCAAATCAGAGTCTAAAGTTCCCATCTATGGTAGTTGCTTCTTCAAGCGGATTTTTTGATCAGGATTTTGAGCCCGGTTTTTAGATTTTCTTTTAGTATGAATTGGTGACAAAGGGAAAAAAAAAAAAACACAATTTAGGTATTAGAAGACTCTGTTTATCTTACAAAGAATTCAACAAAAGAGCATTTCCAGAGAAATCAGAAACACAAAGCAGAATGAAATGTACATTTCAAGGATTTCCGGCGACATGCCAAGGGTAAACAATATCAAGGAAACAAAATTGTGGAACTCAAATTAAGAAATATGTCAATCAAAAAGCATTAATCAAATTCACAAAAGGATCATTCATTCATTTTCCAATCCGCTTTATCCCTTTCGGGGTCACGGGGTTGCCGGAGCCTAACCCGGCTACTCATGGGCGAAGGCAGGGTACACCCCTGGACAATCACACACCCACACACACATTCACATTCACACCTACGGACAATTTAGAGCAACCAATTAACCTATGAAGCATGTTTTTGGACGGTGGGAGGAAGCCAGAGTCCCCGGAGAAAACCCACGCATGCACGGGGAGAACATGCAAACTCCACACAGAAAGGTCCCCCAGCCAGGACTTGAACCGGGAACCTTCTTGCTGTGAGGCAGGAGCGCTAACCACTGCGCCACCGTGCAGCCCCAAAAGGATCATGTTTTTTTTATTTTAAATGTGATTACCCTTCAAAAGTTCTCTTTTTAAACAAGTAAGTTTAACTTTCCTCCCAAGTCTTGTAAAGTTTAAATCAGTGCCCCATTAACCTGATGTGTCTTAGAAAAGTTTTCAATCTAACATATGTAGTTTTTATTTTTGGTCCCTTGAAGAGTTTAAGTGATTTCATGTCTAATTTGAATTTGTTTTGAAATATTCTAAATTATATGGAGCCTTTGACGTATTTATATTTGCGAATGTTAAATTTAGTAAGGCAGAGCGTGATGTTCATGCAGATTTCTTCTAATTTATTTTTTATTATGATGCCAAATATGATGAAAATGTTGGTAATAGTGGGGAAATATTTTTTTAGCAAATAATGGAGATCTTTCAAAAAAAATTGTAATGGGGGCCAAAAAAGAAACAAATAAATAAACAAATATTGTATTGTTTGAATTTCTTTTTCACAATATATACACATACTATCTCTGATATTAATCTACATGTTAAAATATCCTATGATAGGTCATTCAGTATTATAAAATGAGTTTCTTTACTTTAGGAAAAATGTGAAATTTAAAATATAAAGTTCTTCATTTATTTACTGTAACTTGATTGAAATGTATGTAAAATATTGTTTGTGTTCGGTTTTCTGGCATAAATATTGTAGCTTAAGGTTGTTCTTATTTCATTTGAGTTTAAATAAAGGGGATAAATGCTGAAAAGTATGGCAAATGAGGCAGTAATAAATAGATTCCAGTAGATGGCAGCCTTTGATCCCATTTGCTTCTTTCTGGATCTTGCTCAAACTGAAATTCAGACTGGGAGACTTCCTGAAGATGATGCCATTTTTGACACCTCTCCTTACTGGATGGCACTGACCTGAATAAATCCATCTGAAGAATCCAGCAGCCAGAAAACCTTTGGCAAAGGCAGAAATATGTTTTTTAAAGTTGACAATTGCTCGAAATCAGAAGGGCAAATCTGAAAAAGACTATTCAAAATTTTTGTCACAAGAGGGGAAATCATGTGACATCATCAAGGAGAAAGTGCAAGAGGTGTAGCAGGTGGACCGTTTGGTTTAGACAGAGACAGAGGAGGACATGGTAGTAGGGCAGTGATTAAATTAGCACCCTCTACCCCCTCCAGCCCTTCACTCATAGCATCAATAATGCATGTCCCCTTGTTTCCACTGCCATAATTAATCCTCTCTTACTATAATTAAAAGCCAAAAATCCCACAAGATGGTTCAGCTTGGCCAGGCAAGGGGTATAGGGTTGGCACGGGAACTGATGAAAAACTCCAGAGCTTCAAGCTCATCCGTGGACTGACAGACAGACATGTTGACAGAGAGATCAACAGTCGCACAGACGAGGAGATTGAGGCACAGAGTGGAAAAAGTAGATGACTCTGAGAGACTCTCCTCAAATAGGTGTATTTTTCTGAATGAGTAAGGAAGTGAAAACAGCCGAGCACACTAACCCAGAAAGCAAGATGGAAGTGCAAATGCACACGCCAATACTTACAGAGGCATCCTGCTCCCAAATGAGGTTTATTTCTGCTGCAGCCAAACAAGACAAGAGGTGGAGGTGGAGCTTTCTGATGCTGCAATCAGGACCACACTGTCTGGGCAAGCGAACCAGAATAAATATTTCAGTCCGGAGATCTCCGTGGGTACCTATGGTGGGGGCCTGGCACATCGACAGCACACATACAAACACCCATGCACACAGACAGATACACCGTTTACCAAGGCTGCCAGGATTTTTCAGCTTCCCACCGCAGATGCCACAATTATCACATCAGTTTCACCGGGTAAACTATGCCAACTCTTTGTTGGACCACGGTATAAGGTTTACCAGGTAATATGCACCAGCAGAGGTGGTCTTACAGAATAATCCCCTTTGTGATATGTTCAATGAGCACTCCAGCCTGGCCTTTTGCCAGGAAGCAGCCCAGCTGGAGGACTTGAGGTCACCTCTGAGCCTCCATTTCTTCTCCGAGCTCCCGCCTCCTCTTTCTCAGCAACCGCACATCGCATCCAGTCACCTCCTGATTTTTAGCCTCACTTCAGATGCTCTGGTGGTGCGGGTCCTCCTCACAGCAGGCACGCAGGACGTGTTCAGTAGGTGTGCTCCCTGTGGTGTGGGGTCATCGGGATTGTTCTGCACAGCCTCCTCTTCCTGCCCCGCCGCACTGGCCCCATCTCCACTTGATTTATCGCCTTAAAATACCACTGCACTAATTAGTCAAGTAATTAATTAATAAGCATTTGCATTTGTGCATACGCAATTAGAAGGCTGGAAAGACGAGAGTGCAGATGGGGTCCGGGAGGCTGATCGGGGTGGGGGGTGGGGGTGGGTCTGTATGTGTGTAAATGTGTGTGTGTCTCGTGTTTGAGCCAACAGAAGTTTGCCCTTTTTTTTTTAGAAAGACAAGTGAAGTGCAGGTCATCCCCTCACATTTCTGGCAGGGGAGGAGCGATGGTAGCAGAGATGCAGCTTGATGACTTTGAAAGACCGTTGTGTGTCGTTTGGATGCAGAGGAAAAACGGCGCTGAAGAATCCGGTGATTTAAAAGACAAACATCTCATTTTTTTATGCCTTTTTTTCATTTTATGCTTCTAGATTGAGCGGAAAGAAGGCAGCAGGTGGTCCTTCCTTGGACTAATCCATATACAAACCGGATTCAAAGTCCTCCTAAAACATTATAATGCCAGACAAGCGCTCCTCCGGCATTTTAATATCAGATCAAAGCCTCCCTGATTGGAATTGCCTTGAGCCCAGCGCTGGCTAAAGCTGTGCTGTTGACATTTAACATTTATCTTGGCGAGGTGAGATGAAGGTTGTTTGGTACTTGTTGAGAAGCAAAAAAAAAAAAAACCTTTCCCCTTCTCCCCTTGACCACATCTCCCCTTCCACCTCAGCTGAGGTGAGACCAGTTTGGCTGATGAGGTAGGATGCCACCCTGCACACACACACATGCTGACACAATTGTGCCACCGTGGTTTGGGGAAGTGCCAGGTTATCATCCCCTAATCCCATAAGGGATGGGACACATTAGTGAATGTGCAGCACCACGGCTCCCTTGTCACAGCTGCCACACTACAGCTGACCCCGGGGATGACCCTCCACAAACAGCTCCTGAGCCGTGTCTGCAGAGGAGATGCAGAGGTGATCCCAGACCAAGGACATGATGAGTCTTTATCAGCTATTTCTCATCCACCAGGTCTCTGTTCTCTCAGCCCAGATGGTCGCTTTGTGCCAATTTGGACTTGGTGGTCATCAGGCTTGATTTCTCTCACATTAACTCACTAATGCCTTCTAAATAGAGAGATCTCTTAGCTGGGATTGACACAGTGCTCCAAGTCAGGACCATAGATGCTGGTGGCGACAAATTCTTGCATTTTCACTGAGCTCTTGCCAAGATGCCACCCCTCCTAAATCCCGGGCACCTCTGCCAGCTCCAAGCCACATCAATTCCCTGTCATCCATTACTACACCCCCTCTTCCTCCTCATTTTTCATACATCCCTTGTGGGCCTGCACACCTGGGTCTCACAATCTTTCTGCTTTTTCCGCATGCTCCTCCCTCCACATAGCCTCAGATGTGGAGAACACAATCAGCATCTCTCGGACAGAAACACTCCACACACACAGCATGCACACCTTTGCGGATGTAATATCATATACCCTAATCTGATTCATTTGAAGATCTGGCAAGTGGGTCATCTGCACTCAATATCGGGCCCACAAGAGTCGGAACAAATCACAATTGGTTTTGGTTCCCCTTGCTCTGAATACATGGAAGCATAATTTGATCCAATTAGGTAAATAAATAAACAATATGCCGTCTGTTCCACGGACTTAATGCACTTATAATGCATTCCCATCCCCCCTGCTCCGCCTCAGATGAAGCTGAGAGGAGCTGAAGGGTAAACCGCGTTTGCCCGCCGTTCATTCTGTGCGGGAAAGAGTTAATTGCAGTAATTTTGCGGCATTATTGGACTGCAAACATTAGCCTGATTAAGTGCGCGTTTGAAGGCTTCCATATATTGTTTGGCATGATGTTGGAGTTTATTTACAGAATGTGCGAACCCTTGTGAGAGTTTGAAGCTGATCACCACTTTATGGGAGCTTTTTGACCCCAGCATACGTCCTCATCCATATTTAAATCGCTCTCTGCAGAAGTGTTAGCTCCCATCTTGGTCTTTAACTCGTGCGTTTGGCAGGTAAATGAGGAGATTTCTAAAGTGGCCCGCGCGTCTTGACGCAGCCGCGCAGGTCAACACCGATTCCTCCATTTTATTCCCTCCGTCTTTGCTGTTTTTCTCTCTTTTCTTGCTGTGGGAGCGCTAGCGCGCCTGGCAGATGGTGGGCCCTCTCCTCCTCCTCCTCCTCCTCCTCCACCGCCTCCTCCTCTCTCTCTCCCCTCCTCTCTTTCTCTCTGTGTGTCTCTCTCTTCCCCCGGGAGGGCAAATCTCTCCGAATGCGGGCGCATGTCAATCACCGGGCCCTCATGTGATG
Source organism: Adrianichthys oophorus (assembly GCA_036245035.1). Lineage (NCBI taxonomy): Eukaryota > Metazoa > Chordata > Actinopteri > Beloniformes > Adrianichthyidae > Adrianichthys > Adrianichthys oophorus. The sequence goes on along the minus strand of BSAI01000089.1, from coordinate 857,669 downwards.
GCTCTTGCCGGTGACGTGCCAGCCATATGGGCACTGGCATCACCGCCTTAGCTGGTATGTAACCCCGTCCCCGGTAGCTCCCGGTTGCCATACGCGCCCTCACACACGCGCGCGCGCACGAACACACACACACACACCTCCACATCCATGCATACATGCTCACTTAACTCCCTTACACAGAAGACGCCCAAGCTGCGGTTACTGGAGTGCGCGTACCGGGAGAGCAGGGACGCGTAACGCCGGTGGAAACAACCGCGCACTTTTCTGCACCTGCACCCCTAAAGCAGAGCGGCGCTTTGCTCGCTCCCACTCCTCTGAAGATGGTCTGAAACCAAAGCGCGTGGGTTTTTTGTTTTCTTTTTTTCTCTGCTGTGAGGAGCGCGAGTCGGGGTAAGTTGGAACAGCTTTAAAAAAAAATCTGGGATGCTGAGGTGCGCATCGGAAACGGAAGAACACTGATTCCGATAAATGGATGGTTATGTGTATTTTGATGACATTAACCTGATGCGGTTGTAGGAGCAGGGGTTGATTTTCCGAAGCAAACCCACCGAATCTGTAGAGTAAAAGGCGAGTCGTTTGGCACGGATCCACATGCATCCGCCATCCAAACGTGTTTGACTTTGTTCTTGCGCTTTCCTTTTTCCAAGCACGCGCACGCTCCCCAGAATATGGTGCTTGGACACTTTGAACCCCATTCCAATGTGGACTTTGAACCCCAGTCCAATGTGGAGCTGCCGCGCAGCTCCACATTCGGCTTATGTGACATTCTGGTGTTTGTCAGATTTGACTGGACGCGCCGCTTCATGTGACTTCTCGCACCTCCTCGCTCAGCCTTCAACTTCTCAACATCTTCATCGATTTTAGAAGCTGATGTGGAGAAAAGAAAATCCTCTGCTTGAAAATAGTTTTTTTTCTGGATCCTCCACCGAAAGCAAGCCCTGTGTGGATTGGAGCTGGCTTCACGCGCAGACTGCAAATGGATGTCGGATCACGCCGGACACTGATCTGATTTAGAGATAGTTGGACTTACACACAAAAGGCGGCACGTGTCACAATAAAAAATTTACCCTAAAAAAACGAGGTGTCATCTCCACTGCGGCGATCAAGGACGTCCTGAATCCTAATGGGAGATTTATTGATGCTTTTGGCGATGATCTGCAGCCTCGGAGCAAATGAGAGGGTGGGACGGCGGCACCGACTGTGACAGTCAATCTGCTGCATGGTGTTATTATTACATTACCTTTGTCCGCTTTATCATTTAGTTGCATGACGGAATCCATGTTTTTCCAAGAGGCTTCCCTTCAGATTTTATTTTTTCACGAGGGCTAAAACGATACAAGCGCCTTCCATTTATCCTCCAGCTAGGGCGCTGTGAAATCATGCAGTCTTGCATACTGGATTATGTGTGAAATCTATTTCATGTAAACTGCATGGTCTGTTAATTAAACGTTGTTGGGTATTTTTTTTCCCCTCGTCTAATTGAGCAAACCTCCCGAGCCTGAAATTTAAAAACTAGATTTTGCCCCCGGCACACCCCCTGAGATAATTAGCCAACCATCACAGCCTGTCTCAGCACGGGCTGCCAGTCTTTCTGCTGCTGTGCACCTTCATCATAATAGCTGTGGAGAGAAACCGAATCTGTCTAACTTCACTGCGTCTTTCGGGATTCCTTTATTCACTAATGGGCCTCCAAGTTGATCAGATGGTAAGAGGATCGGGACATTTTATTCTGAAATTTTGCTGCTTTTACTTCTCTCTACGTTTTCAACATTTCATACTTATTCTTTAATATTCTGAAAATTGCAATTCGATTTTTAAACTACAATCTTGCTTCTTAAAGTCTCTTTATAAGATCGTGAGAGATTTTAAACCATAAAACACCCGTTTCGCTCTGGAGATGTGCGCGCACCGTGGCTGAATTGTGCTGGAATGCAGCCAGAAGTGTATATGGGCGTCGGGAGAAGTGAAAGTGGGGGGCCCCGTGGGACCTGTAATTTGGCCCCTGCCGCTGGGACCCGCTGTGAGAGGACGCGACAGGGCACATGGATGATAGCGGGGAATTTTACGCGCGCGTAAAGTTTTAATACGTGGATTTTTCTCCGTTTTAATTTCATGTTTTTCCACTTTGTCATCCAAACTTCAATTAAAATTCGAGTTTGAAACATTTTACAGACATTTATTGATCTAACATATATACGTTTTCCTTTTTGTGGGATTTACGGGCCGTTTTAACTGGAATTTCTTTCTATTTTCTAGAATCTTGCTTGTCGTGTCGATATTTTTCCTGTTTTTTTTTTCTATTAATCCTCTTTTATCTGCAGAGCCACCATGTTGACGAGGCTTTTCAGTGACCCCTCACTTCTTCCCGACGTCCAAAAGTACTCATCCTGGGCGGAGGACAGCGACGAAGATGTCTGCAAGATCAAGGATGAGGACCACGACGCACAGGACGACATGGAGTCCTCTGACATGAGAGGAGACAGCAGGACGCAATCTGAGCACGCAGGGGAAGACGATGAGGACGACGAAATGGAAGAAGAGGACGACGGAGAGGATACAGAAGGTGACAGGCCCAAGAAAAGGGGCCCCAAGAAGCGCAAAATGACCAAGGCACGAATCGAGCGCTCCAAACTGCGGCGGATAAAAGCTAATGCTCGAGAGAGAACCCGCATGCACGACCTGAACTCTGCGCTGGACAATCTCCGTAAAGTAGTGCCCTGCTACTCCAAAACGCAAAAACTGTCCAAGATTGAGACCTTGCGTTTGGCCAAAAACTACATCTGGGCGCTGTCGGAGATCCTGCGCTCGGGGAAAAGGCCTGACCTCGTGTCTTATGTTCAGACTCTGTGTAAGGGACTCTCCCAGCCCACGACCAACCTGGTGGCAGGTTGTCTGCAGTTGAACTCCCGCAACTTCCTCACCGAACAGCAGTGCCAGGAGGGGGGCCGATATGGCTCCGCCTCATTTTCGATGCATTCCTACCCATACCAGTGCGCGCGTCTGTCCAGTCCCCACTGCCAGCCGGGCTCGAACTCCCACCCGCTGAGGACGCATGGCTATTGCTCCGCTTACGACTCTCTGTATGGTGGGAGCGGATCCCCGGAGTACAACAGCCCCGACTATGAGGGACCCCTCAGCCCTCCTCTGTGCATCAATGGCAACTTTTCCCTGAAACACCAAGGCTCCGCGTCCCCCGAAAACGAGAAAGGGTACCACTACTCTATGCATTACTCTGGTCTGCCTGGCTCCAGACCCAGTGGGGCCCACAACCTGTTCGGCTCCTCTGGAGCCCGGAGCGGCATTCACTCTGAAAACGTCCTGCCTTACCACGACATGCATTTGCACCATGAACGGCCCCCAGTCTATGACGAACTTAACGCGTTTTTTCACAACTAGACGAGCTCGTGCGTCATGCTATCAATAGCCCGGACACACTTCAGGGCAAAGTCCTTTCACTTATTCTGAAAAAAAACTTCTCATTCGTCATCATTTGCGGGTTTCTTTTTTGTTGGTTCAGTCTTAATTCTGTTCTGATTGTCAGGATTAGATCAGATTATTGCCCAAACTCTGCGCAATAAAAGCTGTCCATCTCTGAAAGGACGTCAGATGTAGTGTGGGAGCTACAAATGTTTATACTTTTCATGTGTGGTTTGTGTTTGTATTGGTGCTTGTCTACATGAAGATGGCTGGATGTCACTTGTAACCACATCATCACATGGCTACAGCCACACCCTGAGAATTGTGGATAAAATCTAAATCAATCAGAGGTGCATCAACACAAAAACAGTTTGTGAAAATCGCATTTTACTTGTCTGTGGCTGCGATTCTTGGCTGACAGGAAGCAGAGATTTCCACACACACACAAAAAAAACAAAGCTTTGATGTTTGTTGGGTTGTTTTTCAAATCATTTGTTCGCCAGTGAATTGGTCGTTTCGCATCTATGCAAAACCCAACGAGCCCACAGCGAGGCAGCAAGGCCCAAACAGGAGACTGGATGTTCCTCAAACGCACCGACACACAATCACACAGATACAAGAAAAAAAAATATCCCAGGAAAAAAAATATGCTGAAAAAATCTGCAGAAAAAAAATAACAAACACTTGAATCAGAATTCTTTTGTTATCTTTATTTATGTATACTCTGTTATTCTACCATTGCACTGTTTTTGTTTTATTTATTGATATATGTTTAATTATTATCTTTATTTTGTTCTGCAAAATCAGTTACTATTATTATTATTGTTATTATTATTATTATTGCACGTGTTATTGTTGCATTATTTTTGTAATTAATGTCAATGAAAATGAAGGAACCTTGAAGTTTCTTTCTTTCTTTCTTTATTTATTTATTTAATCCTTACTTTTACCTCAAGTCTTTTAACTTTGTATTGAACCAACTGTGTGGTAAAATAAAATAATAAATGACAATGTATTATTTGTTTTTTATAAAGACGCAGGTTGCTGGGTTTTTTTTTTTTAAGTCGATCCGCTTCACTTTTTTCTTGTAGGTCTGACAGGCCTGTCGCCCTTGTGGAGCCTCGAGGTCCAACTAAAATAGGACAAGCACACAGCAGGTTGCATTCTCCCCCTAATCAAATAAAAAAAAAAAACGCCAAAGCGTCTTCTTGTACTTGGCAGCAGCTCGTGTTTTCAAAGAAGTCTTTAAGAGTGAATGCTCATTTGAATTGACCTCGGAGGACTTCAGCAGATGTGCGAACATTTGGTATTGGTGAGAGTTTACAAGCTGATTAGAGATTGGACACCAAGTTTTACAAATATCATTAGAATGAAAGGCAAAAGACGCCAAAACGCAGGACTGAAGGTCTTTGCTGTAGTAACAAGGGCTCTGTAGGAATGGTGAAGCGCAGAAATCCGATTCAGCACCACGGAGAGCTCCAACACCCGCAGATTTTGGTGATTAAAGGCTGGCCGTTAACGACATTACACCAAATTCAGCATGGCTTGCTGGCGGGTTTTTTCTCTCCAAGCTGAACAAGGTTTGAGAGTCCTTTTGGGTTTGCACAAGCCCTTTTCAGGGCACGAGCCAAAAGGATCAGCAGGAAAAAAACAAGTGAGCAGAGAAAGCATATTTTTGGTTACACTTGGATAGTTGGGATCATCGTTTACTAAAATAGTTTTTATTGTGAAATGCCATACAATACATAGGCAGACATTATTTGATTTGCAATTTTAGTGCTTTCCATGTAGTTCCACTTGTTACTTCAAATATCTAAAACGCATTTTTTTTTTTAGTAAATGTTGAAGATTTGTGCTACAGACGCACAAAAAAAGTTTACCCTAAATCCGAACGGTATACTTATGACTCTTTAAAGTGTCCACTCTGCACACGCGCAGTCTAAGGGCCAGCCGTTATCACCCGCCAGGGTTTGGAAAGCTGACCCGGGACCCATATGCTCCCCAAAGTGCGCTTTCTACATGAAGGACACACACGTGCGCAATACTTTCAGAATTGGCAAAAACGTTTAAAAAGTCGCGCGTTGGCTTTAATCGAGCCGTTATTTTCTCAATCTGAGAAAATCAAAACAGAAAATACATGCTAATCATGAGAATTCATAAGTAAAATAAATAACAGCAATTTTACGCTGTCAAATGTTTTATCATTGAATCACAAAACATTAATGGTTTGTGTTGGGAGAGATAAAACATTTTACAACAGAATCTTAATTTTAATCCAGTTGTGAAAACCATAGTAAAATCCCACCAACATGTGGTGTGTCAAATCGGAAAAGGTTTACTTTTTAAAATAGTTTTAAAGACGTTTTTGGAACAATAGTTTGAATTGGAATATTTAAAGAAGCTTTTAGGTTTGTTGATATTAATAGAATAGTTTATATAATAAACCGCATTGACCCTCAAACCTGCATTGAGTGATAGAACTCGGGCCGACATCGTGTTTTTTCTGACAGACATCGGATGCTTTCTGCTGGGTATCAATCACATCAGTGAACCCGCGTGGCGCCGGTTCAGATATGTCAAACCAGAAGCCCCGAGGCCTAGTGGCCGTTTGTTGAGTTCCGGCCCTTTTATTACTTTATTTTGTCTAAATAAATAAAAAAAGTAAATAAACTGGAGGTGGAATTTCAAAAGGAATTTTGGAAAAATGACGGCAGAGATCATTTATCAAAAATCTTCCCCGAACCCTCTTTCCCTTCTAGCACCACCACCATCATCCTTTCCCCCACTGCCTCCACCGCAGTCCAATAAGAGTGAGGGTGTGAGAGGCTGACAGGCTGGCGAGGAAAGTCGTGCCAAGTCCCTTAATGTTCCCCAGCAGCAGAACCGGAGAGCTTCGGGGAGGACAGCCCAGTGCGCGCGCCAGCGCACCGCAGTTCATCGGGCCAAAGTGGCATTGCTGGGAGGAGTCGATGTTTCTTTCCTAATTTTTGCAGCATCTGTTCATTATCCCGCACGTTTTTTTTTTTAAACCGAGTGGGCTCATGAATGGCCTTTTGCATCACAAACATGAAGCATTTTTAGGATATGCAGTTTTCTCTAAAGTGATGCCAGAACGCATTTGGAGAAGACTGTTTTTTTCTTTACTTTTGATAAATCCGTTTGTGTACCAACAACAAACAGGTCTGATGCCAAAAAAAAGAAAAAAATCCAAAAGTTTAGACAACTTTGATATTAAGAGTTTAAAAAAATGACAAAACATTTTAGTTTACAGCGGAGAGAAATTATGCATAAAAATAATAATAATAATTCAATAGCATATTATGATATATATTTTTAAATTGCACCACTACAAAACATTTCAGTCAAGTTCTTTGATTTGTATGCCATATTTTTTTATTTAACAATTTATTTTATTAATGTTGAAAAAGTGTGTTTCCAGGCTGACGATGGAAAATGAAGAAAAAAAAACTTTCAAGGACTGGAAGTAAGTGAATGAGTCTCACTGTTTAAATTATCATGTTCGTGCCCACTCATTTTCTCACTCAACTTGATAGGGGGAAAAAATCAAGAGTGTTTGTCCGACATAACAGTCAATAGTGCGATTATCAAAATGTCACAAGTACTATGGTGTGAATTCCAACTAACGTCGAGGAAAAAATAATAATAATAATAAGCGATGGTTTCTGCGAAAATGATGATTTCTGATGAAAACCTGCGCAAAAGGTGACGATGAGCGCGCGCGCTGATGGTCAGAAAAGCGTTTTTTAATCTAAAAAAGCAAAACAGTGGAAGCGACTGAAAACACAGATGACCGCGTGCATTCATAATTCAAATGTTTGGAAAAGCGCACACCTTTCTGCGCGCACGTGCAGACAGCTCAGGCTCGCTCCTCTTTCCCACTTTCCCATGTACCCCCACCCACCCCCGGACGCTGCCAGACAAGTGAGCAGGCCTGTGGCTGCGGTCCAATCACAGCGAATTCCACAACATCTGTTTGCTATCACACAATGGGGCGCGTGGAGGGCGCAGCGTTTGGGGCAAAAGCTAAACTCCTGCTGCCGGAGGTCCCGCCAGGGGAGAAACATGCTTTAAGAAGGAGGAGGCGGGGGGGCAGCTGGAAGAAGGGCTGGAGGGGTGAAAAGACAAAGGTGGGGTTCAGGGCTGGCCAGATGCGCAGCTGATGGAGGAATGAACGGAACCGGTCCAGCAGTTCTTCATCCTGACGGAGACCCAGTTGAGGCATGCAGCGGGTCCGGACAGTGGGCGTGGCTGCATGGACCCCTGCTGTGGAGGTTAAGTAGGATCGCGCACGGGGAAGCAACTGGATCAGAGGGGGGGTGTTGGGCGAGCAGAATCCGTTGCTGGTCTGCACAGATGGCTTGTGTACGCGCGTGTGAGCGTGCGCGTGTGTTATGATAGGGTTGGATGATGCCCTGGTCACATGGGCAGCAGTAATTGGCCTCCATATTGACCAGTTTGCAGCGCTGGGGGGCGGGCGGGCTCCCAGCTGGACCTGTCAGATGGCATCGCATCCACCTCACTGATCACCCCCCGGACGACCTCCGCGCTTCTCCCCAGCTCCTTTCATCTCTGTTCTCTCCCTCATCCATGTCGTCGTGTCCGCATCTCCATCACCTCGCTCCTCTTCCTCCTTCTCGGCCTTCACTGGAGTGACCCGCTGTCCATCAAAGTCCAGAAACTGCTCCAAACTTTGAGCGAGACTCCAGAAAACTTTGCTTATTCAATGTAATATTTGGATTAACTGTTAACATTAATTTTCTATCAATATTTTATTTCCGAAATTAACCTGAAGAATTTTTTCAAATTTAAAGCACTTATACTTGAGTAATATAATTTGTGAAAAAAATGTAAATTTGGGGGAGAAAATTAATGTTTCCAATAATAAAATGACATGCTTCATTTATTAAATGTTAATCTGAACAAAAATAGCTTTTTTTCCCTATATATGATTATTTTTTGGTGAACTAAAACCATCAATTAAAACATATTTTAACCGTGATCATTTTTGAGAAGGTGCTAAAAACACCTCGCTGTGTCTGAGTGACTTTTTACCGTGGTATCAGCCTCCCACCCGCCGCAGTGATGTTGTGTGTGTTGCTGTGAGATGCCCGACTGTGAGGAGTTCGCGCTATAGACAGGATTTCATCCCGGGCTTGGCAGGGGAGGGTCTCTGGGTAGGTAGAGAACAATCGTCTTTCCTTGGCTCCTGACAGCCAGAAAACACAGAGAGCTGGCACGCTCTCTGTGGGGAAAAAAGAGCGGGAGTGACAATAGAGATGGACACACACACAGAGGAACACACATTTGCGCAAAAGCGCCCTTCCCTTCTCCCAAAATGGGTTCTGATGGTGCCGTCGGGAGTTGTGGGATGACAGGCTCGTTCTGCGAAGTGGATGGGGAGACCTCGTGAAAATAGTCTGTAAAAATGACCACAGTGTTAGCCTGCTGTCAGACCAGCTGACAGACAGACCGACAGATGCGGCGGGAGGGAGGAAAAATTAGGAAGAAAAAAAGAAGAGGCTGGCAGAGCAACACAATGTCTGCCACGCAGCAACTTCTGCAAACTCGCAGGGGATTACACGTTCAAGAGATCCTGTGTGTGTCTGATGCACTGCACGCTCATGTGGACAAGTGTCCTCAGCACCTTAGCTATTTGTCAATACACGTGGATTGCAGGGCTGTGGCGCGCACGGTATGCATGTGTGGGCACGCATGCATGGATGCGCGTCTTTTACGCGCGAGCGAAAATTGAGAGGAAAGAGGTGGGAGAGGAGGGCGAAGTGTGTTTGTGTGCGAGGAGACGGGGGGTGGGGGGCACGTTTAAATTCTGCGACATCTGTTCATTACAACTGGAGTGTGTTTATTTTTATACAGCCAGCCACAAGCAGAGAGCTCGACTGGCACTGCTGGTTAATGTAACAGCCTAAGACGGCACAGCAAATGAAATATGAACGGACGCACGGGAAAGCAAGGACAAAGAAGAGCTGGGGGGAAATCATATAAAAAATATTCCTCCTTATAGCTCTTATTCTGATCTCACAAAGTACAAAGATACACAACCGTGAAGTCAAACCCTGCACTTCATTTGTGCTCACATGGAAAAAACGAGTTTCTCTGTGACCTCTAAAGGAAAGGAAATGAAGTGAGTAAATTATTTGTTCAAGCACTGTTTATTTGCATTGTTTATTAAACTGTTTCTGGTGACTTGTTACATTCTCCTTAAACTTGTTGACTGTCTGCTTCAGTGACACGAAAAACCGTTCTCAAATCTCTTTGTAATTCATATCTGCAGAGTGAATGAATGTTCACGGGTTCTGCAGCAGAAGCCTGCTGTGCCACACTTGACCTACAGAGCACGAGGCTGCGGAGTGATGTTTTATCCATGCATCCAGACCTTTGTGTCCCCCAGGACGGCCCGCTCTGGAATGCTGCTCATGGAGAAAAATCTGGCTGCAGGCGTTCAATATGTCACACAAGAAGGAAACAGAAATGCAAACAGAGACAGGTACGCTCTTTCGTTTGTTATTATTCACAAGGCAGTATTAGCTTATTGGTGGTGTGTATTAGCAAAAAAAGACACCAGATTAAAGGTTTAAAGGGTTCAGATTAACAGGCTCAGGACAGAGAGTCTGGCAAAGAGCAAAAGGGAATTAGGGTGGCATTAACGGCTCCTGTGCATCAGCACATTAGCCATGCAGTACCATGTGGCTGCAGAATTAGGACCAGCCCGCCCCTCATCATTTTCCTCTGTTATTGCATTCATGACAATGTTAACATGTCCAGATGCTTTGTTATTCATGGACCATTATCAGAGGTATAATCTAATCATCACCTGTCATTTGACAATGTCACTTTCTCTTTATTTAGAATAATGTGTTCCCATTCAGAAATATTGCAAACTTGTTAATTATTAATTACATTTAAACACTTACCTATTATAAATTGTGACATTTTAAGATTTGTCATTTCCATTGACACAAAATCTAAACCAAAAATGCACTGAATTTTAGACAAAACATATGCACTGCACCTATGTTGTGCTCTTTTCCACAAAGAAAAACCAGAAAAATCAACATAAGACATTTCTTTCACAATAAAATTTACATTTTTGTCATCGTTTTGTCATCTGGTCATCATAGTAGTGCAGTGCATGCGTAGAAACAGTTTTCACTACCAGAAATAGAACTTCTGATGGATGTTAATGCTGTCTTGTTTCCATGCCAACAAGTATGAACAAAAAGTTATGATTAAAAGTTTTTGGTGCAACATTGAGAGCAACATGACTCTGGAAATGAGGTGCAGATCCTCTGAGTGTCTGATTTAAAGTTGCTAAATATACATATATATGAAATATTAGAGTTGGTTTTTAAAGAAGTCTAGTTTCTTATAGGTGTCTCACAACTCTTAACTAACTTTCTTTATTTGCAGAGTGGCTGCATAAGCCAGGAGAGATGTGAAGACATGGACTCTCCTCCAAAGCCTTCCTCCTAAGCATCCCTGGATTAAAGGGATTAGCAGGCAAGGCAAGCACTAAAGCTGGCTAATTCTCACCCAAGCACAGAGAGCCACCCAGAGCCCTGTGGAGCCCTTTTTCTGCTCAGAGCAGCTGTGTGGTGGAGGGAGGGACAGAGCTGCTGCCATCGGAGGAAAGCAGACAGAAATTACAGCTTCCCTCAAGCGCCCTTTTTTTCTCAAATATATTTTTGGCACTTTGCTTGGTTGCATCTAATTAAACCTCTGCACCGAATGCAGAGTATGAAATGTAAACTTACCACATTTTAATTAAAAATCCTACTTTAATTGTTGTCCAAAGTTTATAAAAGCAAATAGTTAGAAGATTTTCACAAGTGCATAATATTAAATCCAAAAAGGTAATAGGAAATATTGTAAAACCTTTCATTAAAATGTCATAAAATAATCACAGATTAATCTTAAAATAAAGACTATTTTCCACTATTTTCCACTTGCAGCCTTTGCTATGTTAAGCCTCTTGGTATCTTAGGTTCATAAATATATCACTTTTCTTGCATTAAAAAGTGTTTGGTCATGGAAAGTGTTTTATCTGAAATTTGCAAAGTTTAATATGAACAAATCACTTCCTCAAAAGTCTCACTGACTGTTTGCTGTGAGCATACGATAATTTGGTTTGAAACCATCCTAATCTGGCAAAGCGACTCGTGTTCTTTCTGTGTTTGAGAGCCAAAGGAATCACGGCACAACCTGGTAATTCTTAGAGTTCTCTCACTGCGTCTGGCATGTGTTTGCCCTGCTTTGCTATATTTATCTGAACGGTCTCTTTAGGACGAATGAAGTCATCTAAATGCGCTAAAGCGCAAAGAGATGTTTGCCGAATGGTTCTGGGTCAAAAACATCCACTTTGTAGGTCTGTAAATTCTGCAAGTTTCACTTTTTTTGTAGGAAAAGTGAAATAAACCTGATAAAAAGATCAAATAAGCTGAATAGATCTGACTATTTTAAAGGCCCACTCCAATTATCTTTTGATCTACAGTAATAATGTTCCCAGTGGTCTTTCACAATTATACTGTTTTTAGGCAAAATTTTTAAAAACGGTGTTGTTTTCTAGGGCATAGATTCTGCTGAGCGGCAGGAGTTCATTAGAAATTCACCGCTGAGTTGTGGGCAGGTCTGTTGGCGCAGGGTAAGGCTACCCTCACTTCCCATCATCCCTATGTTTACACAGCGTATCGCTAACTTACAGCCCCTCACAACCCCAACCTAACAATATTGATACAGCCAGAATGGCAGCTTAGCATTGGAGCAATCCAGAAATGCTGTTGCCAGATGCCAGCTGAGACAAGGACAACAAAGACGCACATGGATCTATTTGTCTGCAAGTGGTTGGATCGGAATGGAATGGAGCACGGAGCTTGTGGCCCGCCGATTTTACCACCTATAACTGCTACAAGCTTTTTCAAACAGGGTTTTTTTTCATCTGCTTGCATTTCACGATTTATATATATATATATATATATATATATATATATATGTCCATAATCAGAAAAATACCACAAGAACACCAAAAAGCACGATTTTCACTGGCGTGGGTCTTTAATCACATATCTATTAAAAAGTGTCATCATTTGTTTCTCTTTTTTTTTGATTTTGTGCAACAAAAATTAACAAAAAAATACATCAACCAAGTTCTGAAGTTCCTTCAAATCAGTTCATAATATAAAAGAACTGTTTACATTTCCAATAAACATTTCATTTTATGAACCACAATATTGAGTTTTCTTTTCTGAAGCTCAGCAATAGAATGTGTCTAAGTTGTTTAAAGCCAAATAAAAGAATCAATGCCAAAGTTACCTTTGATTCTCAGAAGAATCCAAATTCATGGTTCCCTGAAAATCTCTCTTCTTTGTCTTCTTTCCACCCTAAAGCTTAATGTTTGCTTTCTCCTTGCTGTAAATTTAGGATTGAGCTGACCGAGGGTCTCCTTTTTGGCACGTTTGATGGGATTTTCTGAAGGAGTTTTGTTTGTAAATCTTTTAGGTGGTTTGTGCTGACAGCTCTGTTGATGGGGCCGTGTTTCCTGTCAGTCAGCCTGGTGCAACAGCTTGTTGAGGTCCGCCAACGGTTGCTTTTAATTGCAGCCTCATTTGCATAGGGAGACTTATGCAGGCGTTTGCTTCACAAGATCAGTTGCAAGGCAATTCCTTTACTTTGTTTACTAACAAGAAATGATAATAAAAAAAATAGTAATTCCAAATTCTGCAGAAATGTTTTAAAATAAACATTTAGCTGTTAAAAATATGTCTCAAGTCAAAAAATCGTTAGGATTTTGATTCCCTTCATCACACATATTAGAAAGAGAATGTGTTTTGTGTTTTGGAGCCACTGGTCACATATTTAGCATTTCTTTTTCTATATTTCTTTATTATTTTGTAAAATAACATGCCCCTTTAAAGTTTTTATTTCCATAAAAAATTGGCAATGAGAGATTTTTTTGTTTGAAAATGTATAATGAATACTAGAAAGTGAAAATACATTCAGTTTTGCTCACAAAGATTCTTGAAAAAGACAGCAAGTGGCATAAATGTTTTTTTACAACAACATTTGATAAAATTCTCTTTATTCAGAGTTGGGTCAAGCATGTAATTAGCCCAGTAATACAACATTTTAGAGGCTAAACTGGTTATTAGTCAAGAAATGTTACTACAATAATGAGGCAACGTGCAAACTCATTTAGGAAAGAGTGCGACCTGTAGGTGAAGCTACACAAATATGAAATAAAATCCCAATGTAAGACTACGGTTGGGAATTAATACGATTTTTTCAATTCTTAATCCATTCTTGATTCTGTTTATCGATTCTCTCATTGGTTCTTCTTAGAAAAAAAAGAGAATAAACAGTTTAATTAGCTTAGAGAGGCACAACTCAGGACCATCAGCATTAACAATTCTTTTGCTTTTCCCTCTCTTGCTCCTGCACAATAGAGTGGTATAATCCTTGAAAGGGATGGGAGGTCAGGCAATCCAACAAGCTGATAATAAAACACACCATTTATTTATCACGTTTTGAGTGCAAATGTTTTTGTATAATCAAGGTGTTACCCATTTTTCTTTAAACATCTCGTTATCTTTTTTCATGAAGTATAGCCCCACTTTTGAGTGTTTTTAGTGCTTAGGTGCCATGTTTTTGCTTTGCAGCATGCATAGTGATGTCATGCATGCCAACTGGAATTGATAAAGGAATCATTTGGAAAAAATGGCAAAGAATTCCAAGGAATTGAAATAGCAGGAAGTGGTTCACAACTACATCCTTTTGTAAGACGGTGTGAGATAATTCACTGCTGCGAGAATGGAGGAAGAAAAAAAGTATTTTTTATAAACTATATTCTGTGTCAGAGATGGAGTGGCATGATTTATTGTATTCATTCATAGGTTCAAAATAGAAAGCAAATTTTAAAGAAAAACAGCAAAAGTTAAAAGGAACAAAAAAAATAGGAAAACCTGACTTACAGAAATGGTTGCTTAACGTTTTTGTTAATAAAAACAAATATTTTCCCCTCTTTTCTTTTGTTTCTCGTTTTCATTGAGTGAAAATAGATTTTAAAGTTGGTTTTGCACGAGACCAATAGCTGCTTCAAAACAAAGTCATCTTCTGGATAAGTATTAAAAGTTCACATGTACAAGAAAGCTTCAGAGGAGAAGAAATTCTTATGTTCTAGCAAAAAAAAAAAAAAAAATACAACAAAAACCCAAAATGAAATAGGAAGGTTTTTGAGTGTACAGATAACCTCGTCTTCAGCTTTTAGATATTTTTACAAGTGGGTCAAACAAGTATCCATAAAAAGTACAATAAAAACCCTTGTTTCATATTTATGTATATCAGTAATTTAACACATTTAGATCATTTTAATGAGGGTTGGAATAAAATAAAGCAACTAGTTGGAAAGAGGCTGTTGCTACTTTGCTCTTTTAATACGATCTAAACCAACAACCATCCATATCAGCACTTCCAGCAGCAAAAAAAAACTGCATCAGCTGGATGGAAGCTACAAAGTTGGTGGAACACAAAAGCAGACAATGAGGCACGAGAGCAGGATTTCCCAGCAGTGCATCACAACAAACCCACACTCATTTATCTTAAGTTTGGGTGCACTTCAGAGACCTAAAGCAAGCAAACGACATCCATCTGAGTTCATGTTCGGTAAACAAGAGGAAAGGCAGTCAGAGGGTCGGTGCTTGGGCACGTGCTCTGCAGCCGGCAGAGGACAATGCGGAGCTGGCAGAGTCGGAGTCTCGTGCCAGAGGGAATAGAGTGCCACATGGTGCCCCTTTAGAGCAGGGCCAGCCTGGAGGGGGATGTGAGCCACAATACATGTACACGTGTGTTTGTGTCTTTTTTTTGTATGTGTGCATGCACTTAAGCGTCTGACCATCCATACACACCCTCTGAAAACAGACAAAAGAGATCTTTAAGTTGTGGGTTTTTGTATGAAAGTGGTTGTGCAGGTGCATGTGTGAATGGGGTTACAGCAAGGTGGGGCACAGGGTGGATGTGTGTCTGAGTGGGGGTGTTGTTGTGTCTGTCTGCATATGTGCATGCTCGGCTGAAGGTGCTGGTTCTTACCCGCACCTTAATTAGGAGGAGACACAGACTCATTTTCAACAATACTTGCAGGTAATGTGAAGTGTTCACAGTGAATGCATAAGCAGAACCATTCACCTCCAAACCCGGCGACACCCCCACAGCTCCCACGACTGCAACCTGAATTACAACTCAAGTTCACTGTCTTTGATCAAAAAACATAATGCATGTCGCCCCGTTTGGCCCAAAACAACACCGAAGCGTTCCCCTTCATCAAGCACAGAAGGAGAAACGGGGGCTGCAGCTGGAGCAGGACAAACCAAGTTGGTCAAAAAGTGGATTTGTTTGCCTGCAGGAGATGTGGGTTAGAGCTAACATGCCGTATATGAATGCAAAATGACAGAAGAATTTTGAAATGAAATATTCAGGTGCTGAGTGCCGTCTTCTGAGGGAGAATTTCAAAGTGTCTGCCGTAAACAGCTGTGAGGCCAGAGGGCCCCAGTGGAAAATATGCTTTCGGAAATACTTTGAACATTTTCGGTGTTTACGATTTCAGTTGATTTTAAAGGGAAAAATCTTTTCCTTCGCCAACGTCATTTGACATAAACCTGCGGCAAATTATCCAGACACATTATTTCCCATCATCCTTCACTGACATGAGTGGTAATGGGATCTTCAAGGCATAACAATTTATTTTAACAGTTCGATTCATGTCATAATTTGTGGTTGAAAAAACAATTCAAAGTCGATTTTGGTTCATTCTGAACGACCTCCAAATGGTTTTTCCAATATGAAATCGATTTATCTCATTTCGACAGATTTGATGATGAAATAGGTTGATTCGATTAATAACTTTCCTCAGACAGAGGAAAGTTTTTTGCATCAGCTCAGAAAACTAACTGAGCACACCCATCCGGAGCCTCTTCCTCTCGGCAGTCCTCACTAACCTGCTGCCAGTCTTACGCCACCTTACGCCAAGCCTGCCAAACTTATGTCACATCAGAGGAGACCCCGGTGTCAACTCCTCACAGCACACATGCCAACCCATTGCCCTCCACTTGCCAACCTCATGCTACAATGGTGGCAATCCGCAGACAACAATATGCCAGTCGAGGTCCTCTGTTTGGCCCGGACTTGGAAATCCCTGGGTGGTGGCCTGCGGGCGGCACTGGATGGAAGTAGAAAAGGTCAAAAGTTGCTTGTGAATTTGGGGTGGAAAGAAAAATGTTGGTAATTTGGTGAAATTAGCAGTTAGATCCTCAGATTTGGAGTTTAAACCATAATCTGAGACTGGCTTTGCCAGCCTGTCTGTTACCAGAGCTCCTCATCTCTGTCTCTCTTCCTGCTGATGCCTGCTGGCACTTTGGGAGCAGTGCCCCTCCAATCTCCACCCCCCCCCCCGGCCCCCCAGCAAAACCCCCCCTCCATCTTAACCCTGCAGACAGCAGCTACCCACAATCCCCCTCTGCCTCAGCCGCGCGGCACATAGAACAGGAGGCTTTCTCACAGATCACTTCACCCCCCAATGCCCCCGCCATAGAGGAGGAAGCTGTGGAAAGTGTGTGTCGGAGGGGTGAGGGCGGTGGGGGTCTCACAGACAAAGTAGGCGAGCTTTGGTTAGGCATGTACATAGAATAACACATGAAAGCTGTAATAAAATTGACTTTAAGGCTCGAACAACAATAAAATTATGTTCTTTTTTCTCTCTTAAAAAAAAAACACACACCCCCACCCCCAAAATAAATAAATACATAAAAAAGTGTGCAGTCTGACCAGCATCTTCACACACCACTACTAAATCTTAGAAAATGTCACCAAAACATAACACATTGTGCGTTTTCTGCTTGACTTTTGCACATAATGTTACTGTGATGCTTTAGCTAAAAGACTTGAACAGGTGAGTCCCGTCCTACAGCTTGTAGTGGAACAACCGGTATGAGGAAACAGTGAAACCTGTTGGGATCTGATGCTGTCTTTGTGACAAAGCTCTCTTGATTGCTGTTGAGCTCCAGAAAAGCGAGCTAAATAACGTGAGGGACATCAAACTATAGGAGGGAGAGAAAAGGAGCAGCGCTCCATCCATCTTGTGTGAGGATGGAAGCCTCATTCCTGGCACTCTATCCATCAATGAGCGCAACATTAACTCTCTGGATCAGAACCAACATCCCCAGATCTCTCTCCATCTCTTTCCCTCCCTTCGCTCAGCTAAACACACACACTGACGTACAGAATTAGTATTCTGCTGCCATCTTTGAAAAACCTCCACCTTTCTATACCTTCTTCTCAGCAAGATCCTCACAGATTTGTCTTTCATCTACATATCTGCCTCTTTACTGCAGAAATAAATCAATCAGGAATGTCTGCTTTTGATGGGTGTCTCCTTTTACCTCCAGCGCCACCAGAAACGATCATGTTTTTATCTTGTCTCGATTCACCTCCTCTTTTCTCCTCAGCAGATCTCCTCTCTTTGTCTATCTCCCAGTTGGTGTTAATAATTTAACTACTGAGCTGCTGCAGAGCTGGCTCCCTTCCAGGCCTCCGATTGGCACTGTCTGTCTATTTATGACACTTTGTGGCGGCGCACATGTGTGGGATGTGCAAGAGAGGAAGACTGTGTGTGTGCTTGTGTGGAGCTGAAGATGTGCTTCCCTGCAAGGACTTCAGTCAATAGAAAAAAAGTATTGGAAGACACAAAACTGTTACCTGAACGGTAGTTTTTCCTCCTGGATCGCTTCATTTGCGGACAATGGAAACAGGTTTGCATCCGTTCACAGTCGGACATTGTGTTGACTGCAGATTAGAGTTGACTGAGATCTACACTGCAAATTATTGGATACTTGCAAATATATAAAACATTAAGATATTTTACCAGGTTTTAAGTTGTTTTAAATGATCTTTGCTCTAAATTTTTATAAGATTTTCTCAAAATCAGTACAGTCAAGATTTATGTCTCATGAAGTGGCAGGATCTAGAAACAAGGAATTTATTATCAGAATGACTCAAAATCATTTTTGCTCCTCCACTGACAATTTAGACTCAAAACACAAAACATTGACCATAGTTTTTTTTTTAGACCGAGATGTGAGGATTTATTAAGATGGGCAAACTTGTATTAAAACTGTATTCTTCTTTTGTTCTAAAATAAGTCAATTCCACTTAGTACACTAGCTTTTTTTTGTCACTACATTCAAAACAATTAGGTTCATTTAAAAAAAAAAAGAACTAGCAAAAAAACACTCATTATTGGGCTGTAACATTCAGTTCGAAGTATTTATACTTAACAATTCGATTTTTTAGCTTATTTTTCCCTTTTTGAATACTTGTGTGGAACTTCAGATTTATAGATCTTATAAGATTTCTTGTTAGGTAAAAGTTGCTGCTTTTACTTAATTTTTCTACTTTCTAGTAATTTTCTTCTTTCTAGTAATTTTTTCCCCCCAATTTTAGGCTCCCTCTTTTTGCAGCGATACTACAATTTTCGGTTTAAAACTGAACCGTATGTTACACCATTGAACCGAATCGAGGGGAAAAATCCAATGTTGTACCCTTACTGCATACCAGTATGTTTATGCTGAAAGTGTCAAACATGTGTAGGACAGATTTAATATTTTCATTACATTACACCAGGCTTAGAATACGCCATTTTCCTCATTGTCAGAGGATTATTGGCACATTTTAAAGACATTTTTCTGAATTTTTGTTTTTGTTCTTGTTTTACAATACACATGTATAGAACGAAACCAAAAAAAATGTATTTTGTACTGAATTGTAGGGAAAGTGAATTGTTGCATCCCTATGACTTATATTTGGTTGTAGTGGTAGTAGTAATATTTTAAGAACAATTCTCAACATTTCTATATTTGTAATCCAGTTTTCATTCAGTTTGATCAAACGAAAAAGGTCAGAATAGAAATATCACTTTTAATAAATGAGTATCTTGTAGTTTTTGTACATCTGCCGTCCTAAAGCTTCTAAAATATTAGTTTGAAACTGTTTTTCCAGAACCATTAAATGCCTTTATGTAGAGCATTGCATGGAAAGATTCTTTTAAATATTGGATAACAAAAATTCAGTAATCCCATTTTGGAAAAAAAAGAATGTAAAAATGTCCCTTAGTCTGTAACCCACCTGGAAAGGCTGCATGTTAGGCCGTTTTCTGGAAGAAAAGAAGCAGTAAAAGAGGTGACATTTCCGAAGCAAGTGTGTGACACGGTGTGAATCTTCATGCCACCTCCTACACCTCTCACCCTCCCACGACCCAGCCCACAGGATCTCTGCTGCATGGGGGAAAATCAGTGCAAGAAGCTCACGGTATTCATTTAGTCATCTCGGCTATCATCAATCATCCTTCCAATCAGCTGCCACTCTAACATCACTTATCATGAGCTGCAATTAAAAACATTTGGATTTGCTCCAAAATGTCACGGCGCCTCCCCCCTGCATCTTTAAACAGTTTGAATACCTTCACGTGTGACTCTTTTGTCAAATCTTTGCATGACTTTTTCTGCAATTGTTGGCAAAGGAAATGCATTTGGGCCTATGCTGCGATTAATAGTAAACAGACGTATGAAAAGCTGCCCGCCGCTCCACCTTATCTAAATATGATATCTCATAAGGGCCTTTCACACTTGTCGGAAAACATAAACACTCCACTCGCCGTTGTGCACACACAGAACCTGCACTGTCATTAATTTCAGAGATGGAGGGAGGTCAGATCAGCAGACGGCGGGTTTGTGTGCAAGCATGTGTGATGCCGGATGTGTGCTAGCACGTATGTGAGCGAGCGTGTCAAGTGAAAAGGGGAGGGGGGGCGGATGTGCACACGCACGTGCACACACCGGGGTTGACAGGTGGCTGCGGTAAAGAGGTGGTCCCTGAGCTGGGCTCTGCCTGTCTCTGGCTGAGATAGGGAGGAATAAAAAGCTCCCAGCAGCTGTCGCCCTAATTCCTCTAACACAGTGCTTGTGCTCTGATTAGAAAACAGATCTGGCCTCTAATTTCCTCCTGACACCAACTAATGCTCAATATCTCAATCGCACCGTGCCTGCTTGCCACTGGCCGGCCTGGCAGGACACACGCACCCAGTGACTCAGAAGGTTAAGAGAC
The DNA here is from genome assembly GCA_036245035.1 of Adrianichthys oophorus. Taxonomy (NCBI): domain Eukaryota; kingdom Metazoa; phylum Chordata; class Actinopteri; order Beloniformes; family Adrianichthyidae; genus Adrianichthys; species Adrianichthys oophorus. The sequence continues at coordinate 837,071 of BSAI01000089.1, read as the reverse complement.
TTGCAGCTCCAGAAGCAGGCCCATAAATCAGGCAGGCGAGCATGACAGGCGAGCCACGAAGTCACACTGAAATTCAGCTGTGAGACTCTTCCCTTCAGTCAGAAACTGGGTCTGAGGATTACAGGACGCATGCGTTAAGACGAGGCCTGTGGTGCCAACTTCACAAACGACTTCTGCCAAGAACAAATATACTTACCTCCTCAAGTCTGAAGAACAGCTAAGCTAGCTTTCTAAAAATGTATTTGTCCTGATTCCATCCTCAGGAGATACTTTAACCATTTACTTGGTTGTTTGGCAGGATATCATAGTCCTCTTAGCAAAAAATTCTATCACATTCTACTACCTTTTGAAGCTACGTTCACACCACCTTCAGCAATGCGCACTTAAGCAACAACTTCCATTAAAAATGTAAGTATTTTGCCTCACTTTTAAAGTTAATTTTTCTTATACACAATCTATATATAAACTTAAAAAGTATTCAGTTAGTACACTTCATTACACATATGTGGTGGTAGACTTTCTACTCTTCTGCTTATACTCAATGATTCTTTAAGTCCCAATCCACTCTTCTCATGATCCATTATAAAAGCCTTCTTTTAATTACGATTATGTCGTTTTCAGTAAAAATAAAAAATAAAAAACTGTCAATTTCCACAGAGCAACAGGAGTTCATAAGAAATTTGCCTCTGAGTTGTGGGCGGGACCATTGGTCTGCAGTAAGCCTGCCACTACTTCCCATCATCCATCTGTTTACGTGCTCTACCACTAGGTTACAGCACCTCACATTCCTATCATTTCTGATTAAACAAAAATTATGGGAAATATTGGAGCTATCCAGCCGATCAGTTTAAGTCAGATGCCAGCTTGGACGAGGTAAACAAAGACGTGCATGGATCTATTCGTCGACAAGTGGATGCATCAGAATGGAGCAGAGCTGGGAGCTTGTGGCCCACAAAGCGTGTTTACTGTGTCACAAATACAATCTTTTTTCAAATAGCATCTGCTCCTGATTCACAATGATTTGAATAAAAAAATACTCAGATATGCTATTTTAAGCTTAATTGTCTTTATAAATGACCTCCCCCATGAGAAAAAAAAGCTATAAACACATTAAAAAACCACCAAAAACATTATTTTTTAGCAGAGTCTGGTCTTTAATAAAATAACCTTCAAGCGTCCTGTTTTGCTAAGCTTAAATTCATTATTCCCTTTTTAAAATATTTGGCAATTTAATTTACTTTTTTTTTTAAACCAGCTCAGTGCCTTGAGGTAGCATGCCCCCCTTGAGATGGGGAGGTCATGGGGTCAAATCTACAATTAGGTCATGCCAAGGACTCTAAAGGTCGGTCCAAGTTCCTCCCTGCTCGACTCTCAATATTTAGAGGATAGATTGGAGGGTTAAACCACAGACTGCAGCTCACCATTTTCCCTGAGGGTGTATGTGTGTGACATGTGCAACAACTGATGGGATTTTAACTTTTTAGTAAACACCAAACTCTATATTATTCATTAAATGGAACTAAAACCAAAGAAAACTAGTAACATTTATTCAATTTTCTAAAAATGAAAATGTGATTTTTCACGTTATTAAAGATTAAAGGTAATAAAGCACATTTTTCAGGCGTTATAAAACATGCTGTTTTTCCTTTGGCTGACATTCAGACTTCCCACCTTAAGATTAATAAACTCCAAGGCTTCAAGAATGCATTATTGACTGGAAAAAAAAAGGGTAATAACAATTAAATTTCATTAAATTATCTTAATTGGTTTCATTTAGCAGTTAAAGTCACATTGATCTTTAAAAAAGACATCTTATTCGGAATATTACTTTTTTCCGCCTGTTGGCTTTTATTTCAGTGATGAGGAGGAGGAGGTTAAGTTGATCCAGTTAGTTAGTCAGGGTCACAAGTTAAAGATATTTGGAACTAATGATCCATCTGTGGGATGAACTGAGAAAATTCCAACTAGAAGAAAGTGAGACAAAAGGTGAGAAAGTGAGCATAACCTCAGAGCACACAGATTGGATTGATGAGCGCGAGGAGTGAGTGGAGGGATGCTCAGAGCTGCCAGAGGAGGACCAATTCCCGGCTGGGTGCCATGTCGGCGTAAGGCCAGCAGGGGGCAGAGGTGCGATGCAGGGAGTGGGAGGTGACAGCTCAGTGTCACACTGCACACAGGGTGTCATCTCAGCAGGCTAGGAGAGGGAAAAGAAAGGGAGAGACAGAGAGGAGAGTGGACAGAGAGACAAAAAGGTGAGAGATCTGTCTCAAGCTGTTCGTGTTTTTCTGTCAGGGATGGAGAGGAAACTCCTTTTTTCAGGGTCAAACAGACCCAAAGGTGGGTTAATTTGATCTTGGAGCCATAAACACGTTTTAAAGAAAGAAAAACAGTGATTTAACAATAATATATGTCTATTATTTGTAAAAGACTAGCTTTCTTTGTGCGGCTGCATCCTTTAAAACCTTTTTTATTTCCTCTTTTCTCTCTGTCTCCTCTATCCTCCTCTGGGGACTCATTTGGCATCTTTCCCTACTTTTTATCCAGACTCCAAACTGCTGCTGTCTGAGCACAACACACACACACGCAAACACACTTTTTTTGTGTGTGGGGGGGTCACAAATCCAACAGAGCAACAACCCGTCAACAGATTTAAATACAACATTTGTATTTGTTTGGTCAAATCTAAGGCAATGAAAAAATAAAATCATGAATAAAAACACACACTTCCAAATCAAATTCAGCACTGACAGCAGCTGAGAGGTTCAAAACAAATCTCATCTGAAATTAAACCCACAAACAGAAATCAAGGAAGCAAAAAGACACAAACGTTCATCATTTATTTGTTTTCTTTTTTTTCTTATCCATTCTCCTTCTGGCTACTTTCTCAGCTCCCCAACCAGGAAATGACTCGCAGGTTATTCACGTTCTCCAGCAAAAAAAACCCAAAAAACAAAACACACTTACACTGACAGGCAGACAACTTCAAACGCAGAAATAAAAATAATTAATTAAGGACCAGTCTGATGGAGATTAATTAATAAGAGGCGTGCGGGGTATAAGGAGACGCAAAAACAGGAAGGAGAGAGGGAGCAGTATGGGAGGAAGCAGGGAGAAGGCTGGAGGTGACACTCATTTTTCAGTTGCAGCAACCAAATAAATAAAAAAAGATGGAAGTGCACTCAACAGACAGATGGATGCGTGTTGAGTTTGCGCAAAAAGGACCAGCATGGAAACGTGGAGAGCTCGCTCCTCTTCTGAGTTACCTACTCTGCGCCTTTTCTTAATTATTTGAAGAAGGGTGTGACTGTGAACGCAAATATGCAAATGAAACCGTTATTATTACATTGCTCATCAAGCAGCACCGAGCAGACATTAATAGGCTGATGAATATGCATGTGAATTTGTTAATTAAGTTAATTATTCTGCTGAAAATGCATTCGTCTTCCAAGGACATCTTCCCCAGGATTCCAACCTGCTCCTCTCATTAGTCATGCAATATTTTACATTGGGCGCCAGGACAAGAGGCAGAGCAGGGAGGGGCCCGCAGGGGGCCACTGGTGCTGTGCAATCTGGGGGAGGCACAAGTTCAGGGCCCACACAAAAAGAGAGTTTAGAGGTGCATTCTATGTTCGGGGCAAAAGGCCGCACGCCGCATCCAGCGCGGGCCGTTGACTCCTGCAGTGGCCAGACGCTCCCCTCCATCCCCGATTTTCTCTTTCCTCTCCAGTAATTCCCCCCCTCTTCGCTGCGTTTCCTCTAATTGCTTATTAAAACCCTCTTAAATGAACTTTTTGTGCCAACTTTCCAACACATTAATTAATTGTTGTAGCCAATTAAGTGTCGCTGCGCAAATGAGCTTCAGCACAAATGGTCCTGCAGGGCCCGTCCCCCCCATGCTTCATGCCCCCCTCCTCTAACCGCCTTCCCAGCAGCCCCTCTGCCCTTAAAGCGGCAGCATCAGCACCAGCATGATCAAGGGATGCTGCGTCCGGCCATTTGACTGCAATCAGTAATGAGACCTTGAGAGAGAGAAAAAAAAAAACATTATTGCAGCATCATGCAGAGAAGATGATGCGTCCAAAGGTCAGAAGAACATTTCTGAAATAGTCATCACCATCAAGGGAACATTTTTATGTACAGATGTTTGATGGAAACGGAGCAAACAAGCCCACGTGACCATCGTTTCTGAGAAAACTATAAACTGCGATGTTATTGCATCTATAAAGCATGCTGCTGCAGCAGTAAACCACATTTCACTGCAGGAAAAATAAAAAATAAAGCCAATCAATTTTCAAAATATCACATAAATGAAGGCGGGGTCATAAACCAAACGACTGACATGAAATTTAGTTTGATAGAAAACAAAGCAGATCTGATGAAGGCAGCAGGATTTGCTTAGAGTTGCATTCAAGGCCGTGGGATTTTTTTTATTTTTATAGAATAACAATCCAATTAACAACAACGAAAATAATTAAAAGTTTGTATCTACATTTTTCACGTTTCAGCATTTTTCTTGTGCTTATGTAAGTGTATCGCTGGGGGGTGGGGGGTTACAGCCTCAGTTCACTCACTGATCAGACAGCTACAGATGTCAAACACAGAAATCAATTAGGAAAGCTTCATTGATCCTTTTGAAATACGCTTTGATTGATTTCAAGCAACAAAAAACAAGGAAAAAAAAAAGAAACAAAACATTAAATATATTAAATGAAATTGATATATTAATTTATAAAATGATTGGAAAATAAATAAATGATGCCATCTACTTGACATAATATTTGCTCCTAATCATAGACATATTTGCACGTATCTACAGTGAATCCATTAATATAAAGTCAAATAAAGTTTGAGTAATAAAAATAAAGTTTGATTGCTTGAAAGAGAGTGGATAGAAGCAAATTTATTAGTGGTGTAACCATTCATTTTTCCAGTGGTTTGATTCATACCATCATTTGCTGTCAATTTCTCTGACAGTTGTATTTGTTTCAGGCTCTGCAAGAAAAAGTTGGTGGCCATAAACTCAAGTACTATTAATATTTTAGCATATCAATAATTAAATGATCAAGACATTTTCCTTTTTACTGAAATTTCAAAAGAAATACAGAATGGCAAACTTTTTCAAGTACTCCAGCCTTTTAAATGGATTAACTGGGAACTTCTCATGCGTATTTATTAGGGGTGGAATGACTTGTTTTAACGATAATTTGTGGTTGCTGATCCAATTCATAGTCAATATTTATTCATTTTGTATGATACAATTCACCGACTTAAAGTCGATCCAGGATATCTTTTGCCAAAACTTGAACCAGAGTGACTCAGAGATGAATACCTGGTACTGAACAGTGCAGATGAAGTGGGCATTTCTTGCAAGATAATCAAATTTAAATTAAATGTGTACACACAAGTAAACAAGAATTAATGGCAAATCCATTCATTTTTTAGTTGCATAAAGTTCTGCCCACTGTTGTTTGCCCAAATCAAAATAATCCAAACGTAACATTATTAGAACATTCTACCACACTGTATGGTCACGTCTTTGCCCAATTCAAAGTGTTTCTACACATTGGACTGGAATGGTGGTCGAACCTTTTTTGATGCATCACATGTGTTGACTGCTGTGACTCATTTTATTTAGAAACAATTTTATAATGATAATAGGTTGATTTGATTAACAACTTGCCTCAGACAGATCGATCTGATTTGGTCGTAGGAATATAAATCATTTAAGTTGCTCCCCTTAAAATGTATCTTGTCACATCCCTAGAAAGATTTACTTTTTTTTTTTTTTTTTTTACTATAGTTGACATAATCTTAACATCTATGTTCAAAATTAATTTTAGAAAACTCTTCAATCATCTGAAAAAAGTTTTTATAAAAAAACAGACATTTTAGAAAGATCTCTGTCAGACTTTCTGAGGGATGTAAACCCTTTCTCAAGGTTTGATTGACATGTGCTTCTTTAATAAAAATGCTGAATGAAACAGTTTGACATTTTTTGGCAACCATCAGCCTCCCCGTTAACTAAGGGAATCAGCAGCATCACGGATTAAATTCAACCATTTAACTTTATTTTTGTTGAATATTCCATTTGTCATAGCAAGTGTCCTCCCTTTCCGATATGCGTTTAGTTATTTATAGAAGGACGATAAATGAAAAAATGGAAAAAAAATGACACCAACAAACAGCAGCTGTTTCAATACGTTTTCTGTTTTTTAATTTTGTCATTTAAAATCCGTTTTACTGACTGTTCCCAGTTTGTTGTTCTATGGTTGCATTGTGAAGAATCAAAGTATTGACACATATCTTCATTAAAATTAAACTTTTTTTTTCATTTCCTGTTTGCTTTGAGTCCAGAATAAAAGCATGCTTGAGTCCATCCTCTGTATTTTTGAGTGCTGACCTTTGCCATGTCTTTAAAGCAACAAATAGACAAGTAGGTTATCAATTTATCAAAGAAGGATGTGATTTTATGAACCCCTTGCAATCTACCCTGGCCCCCTTGGGGGGTAAATGTTTGGGAATCTGATCTAATGCACAGAAGCTGCACTCTTTGAAAGCTGTAAAATCAGCATTTTCCTCTTTTGTCTTGATGCTGATCTGCAAAATCTGACAAATACAGAAAAACAAAATTCTAAATATGTGCATTAAAAAAAAGGAAAAAAAACCCAGTGGAGAAAAAAATTGAATCAATAATCCAATTTCTCTCACCGGGTTTGGCATCAGCTGACTGAAACAGACTGTCAGTCATCTCTCGATCCAAAATGGAGGCTTGTTTTGGAGCCGCCGCCGCCTGTCCCTGCTGTGGCACGTACAGACTGGCAGCATGGCACATTTATGCGCATTCCCCATAAGGTGCTTTTCTGACTGATGGCACAGCCGCCCTCTCGTCACTCCTCAGCCTGATTTATGTGTGTAGTCTCTGTGACTTGGCACCGCCGTTTGCCCGCCACTTCTTCAGTGTCCCTGCGGGCACATTCGCCATCATTCCCCGTCCCGGCAGGCAGAGGCATTAAACATAACGCACACGCGGCTCATCTCGTTCAAAACAGGCCCGTGCAGGGCAAGTGAGCCTCCCATCGCCCCCTCCATGAAACCCGGAGGGCTCAGCTGCTCGTTGGGCCAGAGGGGTAAGCGGTTCTGAACGGCTGCCAAGTGAGGAACTGGTTGGATGAAACCAATCCACCACACAAACACACTTCAAACCTACAGCTTCTCGCTTGGATTTTGGGTTATCATAAAAGAAGAAATAAAACCCCCAAATTCGGTTTATCGATATTACACTTTTTCATCAGCAGAACAAATTTTCTACATTGGGATGTTGTCCTCTATAACAATCTGCTAAAGGACAGTAAAGTCGGACCAATCAAGCACCTGACAGACTGCCTGTTAGCTGCACTTCAGCTGGAGTAAATGCCCACCATCTAGTGGCTGCTTTGCACCAAAACATCCAGAAAAAGCAGGAAAAACCAGTCGGTCGCATCACTTCCTTTAATCAACGGAACCAAGAAAACACATTACAAAATTCTCTTTTTACAGAATCTATTTTCTTCTTCTGATTTGTTTTTTTGTTTTCAAAAGTAAAGAAAAAAAGAGAAGGAAACAGAATGATTTAGGATAATTTGTTAAAGCGAAATATAATTTTATTTATGTAAAAAAAAAAAAACTTATTTTTTTGCAAAAGTTAGATGAGGGGCAAACATTAGTCGAGACGTTCAGGGTCCACCAGGAAAAATCAGTTTCTTTACTATAGATTATGTGGCTGAAAGGCATTGGGGTGCGGTTCGTCTTCAAAAAGTAGTTTCATCCTTTTTTTCTTAAAGAACTACAAGCTTGCTTTAACACAAAGGTCGGTTGCATGTGCCAACGATACCCTCGGGCAGGCCGAGTCGCAATTCTGTTGAATGAAGGAGAGAATTTCACAGCCTTTACTTAAAACAAACAAAAAAACCACATCCCTGCAAGGCTGATATCATTCAGGGGTCACTGAGGTCACGATCACAAGGCGGGAAACGGAAGCAAGCGAGGAAGTTTTGGCTGAAAACTCTTCTGAAAAGCGCTGTTGGAAGTGAGCGCTGCAGTGGACAATCATTTACTTCAGAGATAAGAGGATCACAGCTGCTTTCAGAACGGAGTGATGGCTGCTTCCCAAAGCTTTATGTCATTCGTTGTTCGTCTTATTATTTTTTTTTTTTTTACTGCTTGAAGACAAAAAAAGACTGCCCCCCCCCAGAACCAAACGCTGCTGAGGCATTTCCTGAAAAACCCTCAAACCTCTTTCAGGCACACATTCATTTTCATTCATAGGATTCTCTACCTGCACCTGGTCCAGAGAATTACTTTCAGTTCCTCGGCTGCCTTTCTCGTCTAACCGGGATGTACCAGGATGATCAAGTGTTCCTCACCCTCAAACTAGTGGGTCAGCGAGCAGCTCCATGAGAAAAGCGGAGGTCCTGATCCTTGGGAAACTGCGCTGCAGAGGTGGGAGCAGCAGTCACCAGTCCTGCTGGGGCCTCTGCTGCAGGTGGGGGTTTGGGTGGAGAGTCTGCAGCCCAGAGAAGAGGGGGCTGCCTCCGAGCTGGGGCGTCCCCAGCAGGGGAAGGGTCTTCTTTTTGCTTGGGGGTGCCAGCTTCTGAGTCCTGCTGAGATATGAGCTGCAGCAGGGCAGCTGCCACGGCGGGGCTGATGTCCTGGTTGGGCTGTGCCTCGGCGTCAGATGAGTTCCCAAAGACGGAAGCTGACGGGGGCGGCCCGGGTGGAGACGGTGGACGCTGTTCATCAGGTGGAGGAAGCTGGTTGACTCCAAATAGTTTCAGCTTTGACGAGACACCATCTTCTGAGATAAGCAAAAAAAAAAAAACACAATTAGACAATAGAGAAAAACTTACTTTGAAGATTAAGAGTTTGGATTTGGAAAATCCTGCATTTTCTTAACCGTTGAGTTACCAAATGATGGGTGAACTTCCTACTTTCACCACAAGAGGGAGAGCACAGCTAGAAGCACTTTCTATCGAAACCTCGAGTTTGTGTTGGATTCAGGCCATGTCAAATAGCTTACAATGAAGATATTTTTACCAAAATATTAAGCCTTTTTTCTAAAGGTATGTGTTGTGAATGCAGTACTGCTATTTCCATGAATTAGAAGATAAATGTCTAAGAAAACACTCCTATCTAAAAGTGCGGCAACATCTAAGTCTAAAGCAGCTGAAGGTGGACTGAGGCTTTCAGAGCAGCAAGGTGATTTACCCACCAGTGTCATCAATCCAGTGTCAGCAACAACATACATGCTACATTTCTTATTAAAAGCTACTCCAGTGAACAGAAAACAAAAAGTGAAAAAACAAAAAATTTAAAAGAAACACATGCAGGTGAGATCTAAAGATTCAAAAACATTTATTTTCACTTGATAATTTATTTGACTTTCTTCATAAAAAGACTGACATTACAGACCGTTTAAAGCAACATCTCTTTCTCTGAAGAACCCTTTGACACCTGCTTTATAAGTAAGAAGAAGTGAAGGAACAAAATAAGGAAATGGAATAGACTGTGAAAAGGTGATGGGAATTGTGGGAAAAACAGAAAAAAAAATTGTTGCTTTTTACAAATGAAGAACATGTTTTGTGGTTTATTGACATCTACAGTGAAGCATGTCTATGTGAGCCAAACCTTTACCTGTCACATGACATCTGACACGCCAGATTATTCTTTATTATCTAGAAGCTGCTGGAAGGGGGATGCTGGGCAAATTTTTGTCAAGGACAAAAACACAGGCAGATGAAAGACCAGTCTGGCAGCTCATTTGTTTGGATCAATAATTTGTATATCTGAAAGTTTATCGTTTAATTAATCTGATAGAACATTTCATGAATCTTGGAAAATAAAATTCATTTTTTTCTGCATACTTGTTGCTTTTAGAGACTAAACCCAGACTTGCCCTTGCAATCAGTAGTAGAAGTGGACGAACCGCGCGGCAGCGCTTCCTCTGCCCGAACGCCATTGCTTTCATCTCCTTGTTCCTCATTTTGTGGTTTTATGATTTGCCCCAAAATAAGAGCCAACAGGTTGGCCTGCTCCTCCTGGCTGAGGGAGGGTTCTCCAGGTGTTGGGGAGACTTCCTGAGGTTCAGGGGGTGGCTCGGGAGGCTGGGGCACCGATGAAAGCGGGGCCTGCTCCTCTGGGGCCCCCTGCTGGTCAGAAGCCTCACCCAGAGTGGACAACAACTGGCTGAGGTTCTCTGGGTTGGAGGGGTTGAGGAGCTGAGCCACCTGGGTCACGCTGAGATCCGTTTGGCCCTGGAGAAGGTTCAGCAGCACGGCCAACTCTGTTTGATTCAACTGCTCTGCAACCGCTCCTAGACCTGAACAGATTTTAAATAATCAAAACAAAATCAGAAACAAATTTGGTCTGTTCTTATAAGGAATCAAGAAAAATACAAATATGAGAAACCAGAACCTTTAAAGTCTATTTTTTACGGACACACTCCAATGAAAACTGTGCTTTTGGTGTTTTTAACATGTTCTTGTGTCATTATGTTTAGAAAATTAAACTTAACAGTTGAATTTCTGAGTATTTCTTTATTCAAGTGATTGTGAATCAGGAGCAAACGAAAAATATTCAGTTTAAAAAAAAAAATAGAAAATACGCTGGGCAAACAATACAAGCTTCCTGCTCCACTCTGATGCATCCACTTGGAGATGACTATATCCCATGCATGTCTTCGTTTTCCTCGTCAGAGCTGATATCGGCTCAAAACCGTACAGTTGGATAGCTAAAATATCGCTCGCCATTTTTGTTGCACCGATAATGTTAGATTGGGAGCGTGAGGGGAAGTAAGCTACCAGGAGACCGTGTAAAAAGAGAGCTCAACAGGGAAGTGGAGGAGGCTTGCTCTGCGACAAGAATCCCACCCACAGTTCAGAAGCGAATTTCTACTAAACTGCTGTTGCTCTGCAGAAATTATGTCCTACAAAACAAATTTTTAAATTTTGGCTAAAAACTGCATACTCATAATTAAAAGACCACTGAGAATGCTTTGAAAAAAGCTCAAATAATGATTGGAGTGGATCTATAAAGGTAAAAATAGTGAAATGCAGATAGAGATCACTTGAATGGCATCAGTTACCTGACAGCTCATTTTCTAAGTTGGCTGTGGAGGGGGGTTTTGCTGGGGGAGGAGGTGGGGGAGCCGGGCTGCTTTGAGATCGACTGTTCTCCCCACCGGAGGTCCCAGTCGCATCTTTACGGGGCACTTTGGGCACAGGCACATCCTCAGTCAACGCGCTCTGCCGTGCACGCCTCCTTTTCTTGCTCCACAGCTCGTGGCAGTCCTGATGATGCGGAAGGCTGAACGGAAAGAACGGAGAGGTCAACCCCGTAGAGCGATGCTCCTCAAACAGAAGCAACAAGTGTTTCTCTGAAACTTTGCTTTTGCCTGCACGATGCTCTGCAAATACTGACTCGGGTGGAGGCATCTTGCTGGGCTCCACATCACAAAGGAAGTCACTGGTGAGAGCTTGCTCCGATGTGCAACGGCGTGCGGGGTCAAGGGTCAGCATTCGGTCCAGCAGATCCAGAGCAGGAGTAGGTAAACTAAATGCAGGAAAAATACATTTAACCTGCAGAACCACTCCCTATAAAACACCACAACAGTTAAAAAACAGATACATACAAGGCAAACTCCTCTCGTAGTCGCCGTCTGTACTGTTTCTTGGGTTTCATGGTGTTGAAAAGAGGGAGTTTAATCACATCTGGCCAAACGGCAGGACAAGGACTTCCACACAGACGGCTACAAGGGAAGAAGGGATTCCGTTTTTAGGAAACAGTCACACACAAAGATACAGTATATTTATTTTACTCACGTTTATCTTCCAAAAGAATGAGTTAACAAAGCAACTTTTATTCCAAAGGTCAACATGTATAACCAATATAAGCTTACAGAAAGATCTGTCCAAAAACCATCTTTTAGGAAAAGGAGTCTTTCAGAGCAAACTGCATTTTGCAACAGAACAAGACGGAAAATGTCAGACCTGGTAACACAGTGAACTTCTGGATACGGTTGTATGTTAAGCAAGAGCAGCTCACCTGATGAGCTCCAGTTGTAGCAGTTCCTGGTTTGCCTGGAAGATGGGCTTCTTGGTAAAAAGTTCTCCAAGGATGCACCTAAACAATGAAAACCAACATAAAGAAATTTTAAGAGGCATTCACATTACTTAATCAAATCTAGTATTTCCATTAAAAAGAAAAAAGAAACAGACGCAAATCTGCTCAAAGAAGCTGACTTATATTGCATCACTCTTAAAATAACCAGAAGTTACACAAAATTATATCACAAACAATTATGCAACAAGAAAAATGGAATGTATACAGAAAGTGTTTGTAATATTAAATTAAAACACTTAATTCACATTTTTGTAGCACTTTATTTTATTTTTTTACAAATTTGGCTTTAAGCATTAATCTAAACATTTCCTTTATTAAGAGATTCCAACAGGTTGTAAAAATGTGCTTAAATAAAAAAAACATCCATAAAAATGAAAAAAAAAAACATAGATCGGTATTTCTAAAGAGTGCATGTCAAATAATTTCCAATACTTTTCTTTCTTTAACATTTTGACTGAAAAAATTGTTGAGAAAACCGTTGACATATAATAAACCACTTATCAAATGTTGATAACATTGCATGAAAATAAAAAATGTCCAAATCTATATCTGTATATATTTATCAAACTGGATCTGAAATGTGTACAAATGGACATAAGATCCATCAGTTCAACGTCTGACTCACCCACAACTCCACACATCAATGGCTGGGGTATATCTCTCCTCCCCCAGCAGAAGTTCAGGGGGGCGGTACCATAGTGTGATTACTTTATTAGTGTATGGCCGACTGCAATAGGAGAATGCAAATGACAGAATCAATTCAGTCTGTAGTTAAAGACTGCAGGAAGAAATGAGTTATCTGCTGGGAAATGGCTCCATCTACTGGACAGTTTTGTATCAAACCGTTATTAAAGCTTAAATATAGAAGCTGTTCAGACAAAAAGATGAATAAAAATAATGATCGTACCTTTCCTCTGAATTGTAAAGTCGAGCCAAACCAAAGTCAGCCAGCTTGATCTGCCCTCTAAAACAGAATCACACAGAAGTGCCAGAAATGGAAAAAACAAACAACAACAAATCACAAGCTACTCATATTTGGGAGTGGATCAATTATTTCTCCCCAATCAAAACTGATTCAATTTCAGTTTAATACTAATTGTATATTTCAAATAATTTTTAAGTCAAATAAGTGAAACTATCAATACGTTTTAAGATGTGCTCATTCCAGTCAATTTTAACTGGAATAGGCCACTGCAAATTGATAACAACTGTCAGCAACAGGGTTTGATCTCAGGTGTGGTGTTCTGACTGACCTGTTGTTCAGCAGGATGTTGGAGCATTTGATGTCTCTGTGCAGAAAATTGTTCTTGTGGCAGTAGTCCAGCCCCTCCATCAGCTGGCGCATGAAGCTGCGTACGTGCTCATGGGAGAACTGCACCAGGCCAGACTCCAGCAGGCCCATCAGGTCATGGTCCATGTACTCGAAAACCAAGTAAAAAGCACCTGGAGATGAGGATCCAGAAGAAGTTGTGAATGTTTGCAAGAAAGAAGATGGAAAAGTGACAAAAAGTATCGTTAGATTAAGGGCTTCAGAACACCTGAGGAGTCATTGTTATGTCACATGTCCCTTTTCCTCTGATAACATTTCACTCATTTTTCAACTTTTTTTTTTTTTGCAAACACAAAAATATAAATTAAGACCTTAACCAAAAATGCTTTTTTTCAAATAGACTCAGCACTGAATCAACACAATTTATTAAAAGTTATTGGTTATAAAAATGACCTATATTGCCACCCAACAACAGTTTTCAGCTACTATAAACTAGTAATTAATGTGTTAGTATAAAACCGAATTAAGATTTAATATTTAAAAATGCCTAGCTGTTAGACTTAATATAATTGGTGTATGAAATAACTTTAAAAACAGGTAAGTTGATTTGACTAAAAGGGGAGACAAAACAGCAGCTCAAGTAAAAAGTGTAAAATATTTTTTTTAATAAAAAAAATAAAGTAATAAATGCAATTTAGGGTTATTTAATTAAAAAGAACTGGAACAAACACTTTCAAAGAGTTACGCAAAACTATATTTTATTCAACTCCTTCTACTTAAGACCACAATCAGTTTTTTAGTCTAAATTTAAACTTTTTTTAAACCAAATCTGTAAAAAAAATAAAACATAAAAAAAAAGTCCTTTTTGGAAAAAACCCTAGAGCTGCGCCTTACAACCACCAAGACTAAAAAGAAGCTTTGGAGGTTTTTCTATGATCGCATTAGGGGAAATGAACTGTGAATAACTGAAACAATAAATCAACTGAACACCACATTTTTGGCAGTTTACAAGGACTTCTAGTACTTTTTATTACTCATAAGCTCTGTACAAAGGTCTCTTTTTGTCTTGGCAGTCAAATCCTAATGAACATATGGAAGATTTATTTGATTACTACAAATGTGTAATCAATTTGTGCTATTAAAAAAAGATTTTATGATCTCTTCTTTTATTAAGCTCACTGTAAGGTCTAAAGTATTTCCTGAATAAGTCAGTCTACTAAAAATGGTGTTAAGTTATTAAAAGCCTAAAACACTGAATGTATTTACAGACGTATCAGAAACCCTGACAACAGTCTGTTTGTTGTGAGCGACCGTTAAGTATCGTTCACATGTTACACCTTTTTAAACAAAATTTATATTTTTTTAGCTACTATAATAAGACAGGTGAAAGCAATTTTCAATACTAAGCGCCAGAATCTCAATGATAAGGTTAAGTACTGGAATTCAGTAACTTCACTGTGTTTTGGAGCACTACACAAAAAAGGCCCTGCAGAAAACTGGACTAAATTCCACAGAATACAGAAGAAAAAGCCTTGGTTAAATCCGGTTCTTCCTCTTACTTTTCTTTTTTATTTGAACACTCTGTTTAAATATCCATAGTTCTTTTTCTTTTTATGGAGCTCAACATTTAAATAAAATCTTTGAATTCCACTAGATGTCACATTTCTAAAATAAGCAGAGACCGGACAGCAAGTATGTCAGGATTTAAATTCCATCTAAGACTAAATGTGCAAGTTTCAGGAAAATGGTTACAGTTGAGGATACATATGATACTCTTCACCATGCTTTTTCCATTGCCGGGCCCCAGTTTTTGAATTATTTTCCTCCAGAACTGAGCATGACATCAGACCTAAACAGCTTAAACTTCAACTGAACACATATTTTGTAGAAAGGCTTAACTCAGCAGTTGGTGGAATCTTATTTTCTTTTACTTATTTTTTTAATCTGTCTTTTTTGTATTTGATTGCCTTTTGTGATTTTATGCTTTTTTAAATTTTTGTTCTTAAATTGTTATATTTAAAACTATTTTCACCTATTTTATTGTAAAGCACTTTAGCAATCGGATGATCTTATAAAGTGCTTTATAAACAAGGATTCATTCATTCAACGTTTAAACAATAAACACTAATAGAATCGAAAAACTGAAATGTCTACCTTTAACAACCATTCCAGAAAAAAGCATGGATTCAGTTAGCATTAAGCTATGTTCACATCGAAGATGGCAGAGGAGTCCAGATTCAATGGATAGTCAACGGTACACACACGATGTGAGGTCCTTTTGCACGATTTGAGAGTCGGTCAAGTCCAGAGGTCACTGCGTAGTGTGAACCAATTAGGGACTCAAATTTGTGCACGTGATGTGTTCAGTGCTTCAATCAGCGGGCAGAGTACAAATCCAATATGGAGGATCAATCAGAATGTTCTCATCCTAAACTTCCAAGCATCCATTTTATTAACCAGCTGCATCACTTTCAGTGCTACTGGGTTGCCTGACCCTGTCCCAGCTACTGTTAGGTGAAGGCAGGATATTCACTGGACAGGTCGCCAGCCTGTCGCAAGGCCTATGGGGCTGGAGCGAGCACGCCGGCAACCCCGGCCCCAGGAAGCTGGCTGGCAGACAGACAGCAGAGCAGCTGCTCGGGTCCCTTGGACTTTATATTTTTCTTATTTGTATGTAGACAAGAATACAATTTTTTTTATTAATTTTATTATTATTTTGTTGTTTCTCCTCTCTGACTAATTCGGGACAGCAAGTCATCAAACTGGGTCACAGAGACACCGCAGAGAAAGCAGCCGTCATTCAGACGCAGCTCCTGCTGCAGCAGTGAAGCTCACCGTACTGGGAGAATCCCTGAAGGACCTCATGAACCCAGAAATGGAGCAATAATTACAGATGCTTCTGAGAGCTCTTCAAAATAAATAATCCGATCTCTCAACATCATCATCCGTGTCTTCTATGCATTGTAAATAAAATATACACAGACAGACACAGCTCCATCTAGCGATCAGGCTAATAACATTTGACAGGGACAAAAAGGAACTCACCTTTATCCTTTTTAAAGTCAAGGGCATCCTGTTTGTCCGTGACAATCTCCTTCATGTTGACAACACTGCGGTGCTTCAGCTGCCGTAAGATCTTGATCTCTCTTATGGCTGTTATGGGGAATCCCTCCTTTTCATTGTCCAAACGCACTTTCTTCAAAGCAACCAACTCGCCTAACAAAATAAATGATGTTCAGAGAGGACACTGCATTAGTCATCACTTCCTCATGTCAAACGTTGAGTTTTGCAGAGTGGTGACATCAAGACAACCCGTCCTCACCTGTGTCTTTGTCTTTTGCCTTGTACACTTGGCCATAGGTGCCTTCTCCTATTATGCCGATAATATCAAATTTGTCTACACAGCGTTTGCCCCAGTCACTCAAGTTATGCTTACGCTCGCCATATCGAGGGCAACAAATCCTGGAACCGAAAGGTAAAGAAAAACAACACGTTAATTGTATTTTCAGCAATAGAATGGGAGAAAATGAGAGTAAAGGCAAAAAATCCTGACTTTGGTCTCTTCTTGAGGGTCGTTTGGGGTAATAGAGGAGGAGGCTGGCGAACAGGGGACTGCGGCGGGGAAGAATCGGCTCCAGCCAGGGTGGGGGGCAGAGGAAGATCGATAATAGACGGGCGGCTACGAAGTTCTCTGTCTTTTCGCCTCTGAGGAGGGGTGGACTTCTTTGGACTTGAAAGAGACAAAAACAAATCAACCTTAAGTGTGATTACCTAATAATATACTTGGTATTAAGGAACTCAAATATGCTGAATCATTCTAATAATACTTTTAAGTCCTTGTATTTGTACAACATCAAACAATATTTCTTTAAAACATGCTAAACTGCTGATTGTCTGTAAATTTGTTTGAGTGACAAAACAAGAACAATTACTTTTTAAAGTTACAAATCCAGACAATGATTACCATCGCCTTCCTGAGAGGAAATAAACTGTAGTTTGTCATTTTTAAATTTCTAGGTTAATAATGTTTGACAGCTGTTTCCTATGTACCTGTTCTGAGTATTTCCCAGCAGTGCAGGTGGTAAAGGCAGGGGGGGCAGCGTTGATGTTTTGTGAAGGGGTTGCTGTCGAGCCGGGCTGCGTGTGGGAATCAGCGCCGGAGATTTGGGTTGAGGTGGGGGATTTGTTGGAGGTTGAGCGGCTGACTCTGCCAGTGGTGGTAATGGCGGCTGAGTGGTTGGACCAGGCGGGACAGGCGGGGAGGGCTCAGGAGGAGGCGGTGTAGGTAAGGCAGCAGAGGGACCGGTTGGAGGTGCTTGTTCTTCAGCATCAGTGGAAAGCTGTGCAGATGCTGGAAGCAGACTTTCTGCAGTTGCCGAGTCCTTCTCCAGCTGTGGCGCTTCGGCTTTTGCGGGCCGTGACGACGGGGCGACTACGGCTTTTCGCACCAGTGGAAGTGGGGATGCGTTAGCGGTGGCGCTGGCACGAGCAGCGGCCTCGGCAGCCTGGCGTTCTTTTTTCCTTCGAGTAAGCTCTGCGCCCAAACTGGAGTTGGGGGGCAGGCGGGAAGATGGGGGCGAGCGACTCGCTGGCCGGCTGCTATGGGAGCTCCCCCCGCCTAATCCAGAGGAGATGTGCCTTTTACTTCTAGAGCGGGAAGAGGAGCGGCAAGATGAAGAGTAATGCAGGGGGGTTCGACTTCTGGAGCGACCAGAGCGCCTAAACAGAGCATAAAAAGATGAACAATTACAGTTACCAGGAAAAACACGATACGAATAGTTATTAACAGACATAACTTTTCTCACTTTGTTTCCAGAATAAAACTCAGTTATGATATAACGACCATTTCCTGATGAAATTTAAATAGTCTACCTCAAGAAGTGGATGAGGTTGGTAAAGATCTAAATAAACTCATTCCATAATGAGACCTTTAGCAAATTAATTGTTTAATGGGGCTTGTAACATTAAGTTGAAAACCAAAAACAACAGAATTTCTGCCCCATTTTAAGGCTCAATTCCTTCAGTGTTCCATGGAACACTGTCCTACTTCACCACAAAACTAATCACGAATACCTTTGACCTTTCTATGGATTGATCTGAATACTACTTGGATGGATTTCTTCCTTCCCCTCAAAACTCAAATTTAGCTTAATTTTACACTTTCAACATGGAGCAGAGTCAGCATTTATTAGCAGAAAGACTTTAAAGTTACACGACAACTATATTATTTTCTTTTGTAAAATCGTTCCCAGTGGTCTTTTAATTACGATGTAGTTCTTCACTAAAAACAAAAAGCCTATGTCATTTCTTAAGACATATTTTCTGCAGAGAAGAGGGAGCTTTTTAGAAATTCGTCTCTTGGTTTTGGGCAGGACTGCTGGCGGAAGTGAGCCTCGCTAAATTACCAGCATTTCTTCACTTTCTGCCGCTAGCTTATAACCTCTCACAAACCCATGCTAACATTAGCGTAGCAAAATATAACGGTGAGCAATATCGGAGGTATCAAGCTGCATAGTTTTGACCCCAGATCCCAGCTCTGACGAGCAAAATTAACACGTAAATTGATCTGTTTGTCTACAAGTGGATGCTTCAGAATTGGAACAGAGAAGGTATACTTTGGCTCAACCATTGCAGTAGATGCGTCACAAACTGTTGTTTCAAACCGCCGGTTTTTATCTGCTCCTGATCCATCACGATACGAAAAAATTGAATTCTCAAAAATTAGGGGTGTAATAATTAGTGATGAATTCCCTTCCCACAATCCAACCAGATCGATGTGTCAGAGGCAGAATCACATGAACCGATACCAATTTAAAAATCATTTCAAAATTAGGTAAATCGATAATCTGTATTGGAAAATACTATTTGGATTCAGACCCGGTACATTTATTTTACTATTACGTAAAAATGACTGAGTGCTGTAACAGCTGACAACACAGGATGCAGCAAAAATGATCAAGCCATCATTACAGTCCAATTTGTAGAAACACTTTGAATTTTACAAAGATGTGACCATACAGTGTGGTAGAATGTTCGAATAATGTTCTCTTTGTATAATTTTGACATGAAAAAACAACAGTTGGCTGAACTTCATGTTAATGGATTTACCTTTTTTTTAATAGTTTGTACTTAATTATTAACTTGATTATCTTGCAAGAAATACAAAGAATCTGGAAAACTTTCCCTGCCCTGCTCAGGTATTTATCTCTGAGGCACATTGGTTAAATTTTTGGCTAAAGACGTCCAAGATCGATTTTATATCAGTGAATCGGATCAAATCGCTTCGTACAAATCAACCAAAATTGAGAGTGAATCGCATCATCAAACACAAATATCGAATTGAAGATAAATTGATGTGTTACACCCCTGTCAGAAACGCAGTTTTAATCTGAAATTATTTTATTTATGTCCTCCATCATGAGAAAATGCTACAAAACCATGTTAACACGATTTTCATTCAAGTGGATATTTAACGTGTTTTTTTTAACATGTTCTTGTGGCATTTTTCTGATGGAGGACATATTTTCAGAAAATTAAGTTGAGAATTGCATTTCTAAGTATTTCTTTTCACAGATGATTGTGAATCAAGAGCAGAAGAAAAAATGCTGTATGAAAAAGAGCACATTTGTGACAGAAAATATGCTGGGAGGCTACAAGCTCCCTTCTGATGCCATTAACTTGTAGAGAACTAGATCCATGTATGTCTACGTTTTCCTTGTCCGAACTGGCATCTGGCTTAAAACTGTATGGCTTCAATATTGCTCGCCATCTTTGTTGCACCAGTAATGTTTGGTTGGGGGTGTAAGGGGCTGTAAGCTACCAGGACAGCATGTAAACAGAGAGCTCTCAGATATGGGTGATGAGAAGGTGGGGCTGGGTTGCTCCACACCAACGATCCCGCCTACAAGTAAGATGTGAAGCAGGTATTTTATTTATTTTTTTGTTTTGCCTAAAAACCGCATAATCGTTATTGCGAGACTGACCACCGGAAACTCTTAAAATAGCTCAAAATATGGTTGGAGTTGGGCTTGAAAGTTGAATAAGAGTTTTGACTCACCTAGATAACGGGCTGGTACTGGAGGACCTCCGGGTACCGTAGGGGCTGATGGAGCGCCTTTTGGAGTAAGGGCTGTTGTCCCTCTCATAGCTGGAGGACCTATGTCTACTACCATAAGGGCTGTCAGATCTTTGTCTGCTGCGCCGGGATATGTCCCTGTTGGGACTGGGACTTTGTTGAACCATTCTTCGTCTGGAATAACTGTCCTCTCCCTGTTGTCCGTAGTTACTGCCTAGTGGACTCTCACTGCCAGGCCTTCTTCTGGGACTGGGTGACAAAGCGGAGCCGACTCCCTTCCTGCGAGAACTACCTCTACTTGAAGACTTGCCTTTGGGGCTCGACTTGTGACTCTTGGAGGACCGATGGTGGGTCCTGTCTGTGCGACTCCTCTGAGAAGAGGTATGACTTCCATCTCCTCGGCCTTCTCTGCGCTGTTTGTCTTTGCGAGACTTCCCCGAGCGGGCGCTCTCCTTGCTGCGAGATGAAGATGTAGAGGAAGTGGTGCTACCCACACTGGCTGCAGGCTGCACCTGGGTTAGGTGCATGGATGGATCCACACGTTTTGAGTCACCCTCTGCCAGGAGCTGCTGTCTAGATGAGTACCCTAAAGTCTTCTCTCTGCTCTTCAAGGAGCTGCCTTGCTCCTGGTCTTTGCTGCTCCTCTTTTTGTACCCATGCTCCCCATTGCCAGGGTCTCTCACTTTACTGGGGTCCTTAGACTTCTTCCGGGACGGTCTTTCGTCTCTACGCTCAGTTTTTTTGTCTACTTCATCTCGATCGTAGTCCGGTGATGGGTCCAATCGGTCAACGCCCCCTCTATCAGAAGGTCTGGAGGACGGTGGATCTGAGAAAGTGTCCGAGTCTGAGCTGATATCATCGTACTCCACCAGAGGCTTCACCGTGTTGACACCAGGAGGCGCCGTATCGCCGAGGGTAAAACCTTCAGTCCTCAAAGCCGCCGATGGCTCCCGATTATGTTTGGTTGATTTATGGCGCTTACGTTTTGAAGACGAGAAGGACATTGAAGATTTGAACTGCACCTTACCGTCTTTGCTCGTCATGTCTTCCTCAGAGGTATGGGTAGGGCCTTGGGGCTGGTGTGGCACACCGCTGCTAAAATCCGGCTTCCTCTTGGTCCCATGATGTCGGTCCGACCCAGGCATGCCTCACGCCGGGGTCTCTGCTGTTACCGGGCCTCGGTGATCCAGGCAATACATTCACAGAACAAAAGTAGCGTCCCCAAATGCTACAAAAACAAATGTTATCAAGCAACAAAAAGGAAAGAAAGAAAAAACAGCTCAAGACATACACTCCAGGCCGCTCAAGTCCAGTCCTCCTTAGCGCCAATTCATTCCTTAAGGTCGCCAACTTGGTTCGTCAAGGCAAAAAGGATATCGATGTCCCAGTGCCACAAAGTCTGCACCTCCAATTAGTGAACGAAAAAGGTCCAAACCAAACATAAGAGCATTGTGGTGTTCGTCTCCGCCTGAGCGTAGCTAGCACGGCTAGCTAATGGTCGGCAGCTAGAAAGCTGACTTCGTAAAAAAAGAAAAAAGTCCCTTTGTGAAAGCTGTCCTTGTCCGGTGCCAAGTTAAGTAAAGGTGTTTTATTCCACAGATTTACGGTCTCAGGTAAACAATCAAATTGTCTTCAATTAAAGACGCCTGCTTCTCGAACAAACTGAAAACTTGACCCGGTTGGATCTGTTTACATGTTCCCTTTAATGTAAGTTTTACCCCTTTAAAGTTAGTAATGATTCGAAATCATAGTATTTTAGTGTGCAATAATTGTTCCAGTTTATTATCAATGGCTCTGGAAATCAACCAGGCCTATAGTTAGGGCGATGCTAGTGGATTTAGTATCATCCACAGCCCTATCTGAAGGAGACTACAAACGCCATTGTGGCTCCCGTGGCTAGCAACGTCTGCGCACACATAGTGAGTAAACCGGAAAACGGTGCCTTGTCAATCTTGTTCGTATCTAAGCAACAGCCAATCAAAACTAAATCCCGCCTACCCCTGGTAACACGGGGGTGGAACGGCTCAAAAACTTAATTTTCTTTTTATTATTTTTTAATCCTTTTAATAGTATTTTAAGCCGTATTCTTAAAACTGCCAATTATTTAAAAATCACAAATAACATGTTGTGAAAATGTCGTATTTATGGAGGAAATAGATTAAAAATCATCATTGTAAGCAAATAAAACAATAAAGTCGCATGAAATAATTAAAAATGTGGGATATTAATTTAGCATGACTCAAATAGACATTGTGACGACAAAAAATACACAAATTAATATTATTGGGGTTTTTTTTGTTTTGTTTTGTTTTGTTTATTTTCTGAGCTGTTGTCTTTCTCAACGGTGATTGGTTGAAACGCTCATTACGAAGAAGACTGTGAGCTGGATCTAATTTCTGTTTGGTTGTAATTTTCAAATGGGGCGTGTTCAAGAGCTAACGCGGAAATGCTTTTTTAAACACAATAACATAGTTTCAGGTTTTGTTTGCGTGGTCTTATTAAGTGTTCAATTAAAACTATGACGTTAATAATGACATCTACACCTTCTGTGAATTTTATTGACCCAAATCTGAGACAATTTATGGGAAATAAATACCAGTGCAAAGCCTTTTTCTGTCGTGTGTGTCTTTTAAAGAAGGGTATGAACTTTTCAACTGAATTAGCTATAAGCTCCTGGTTAAAATAAGATATGATTTATGCATAAATATTGCCAAAGCCCCGTCAGATCAGGTATTTGTGCTACGTGTGCTCGTTTAAAGGGTGACACCCCACACTGATATTGTGCTCGGCTCACACTGGGAACTCAGGCTAAAAGAATCAGCAAGCGATCAAAGCAAACCAGTTTAGTAAGTACAACACCTGGCTTTATTTAAAGAAAAACTCAACTCAAATCGACATTGTGTATTATTTAGAAGTGAAATAGAAGCACCATCACAGTGTTAGGCAATTTCATCCCATTCCTGTCGTGCTATTGTGTAGATGGATCCAAAGCTGAACGGGGGAAGGAGGAGGAGGTGAGGGCAGAGTAGATAAGAAGAGGTGGCGTAGTGGCTGGTTGTTGCTGCCACTAACCAGCATTTTACCAGAAATAAGATGTCTGGTTGTTTATGTTACAGGCCGTGAGACAACGACGTCGCGACCTGGGAGCTACCGAGGGGGGATATGATTATCGTGGAAGAGGCCCGCGTCACACTGAGCTCACACCGAATTCATTGAGTCCAGCGTCCGATATGGGGAAGGAGGTAAACGGCGTTTCACGGAGCCGGTTTGAGGTGAGTTTTCCCTTCATGGCAACTGACAGTTGGGAACTAGCCCTCGAGATAGCTGCTAAAACACGTTAGCATGTTGTCCTGCACACAAAGTGCTGCTGTAATTATTACAAAAATGTGCTTATGGGGAAGGCTAATGCTTCCGCAGCCACTGTTTGGGATTAGGTCAAACGCTGTTGTTTTGTTCACCATTGCCCACGCTCGAGGTGTCGCCTTTTTTATTTATTTTTTTGTGGAGTCAAATTTCCTCAACGACTTCTTGTTACGAGTTTAAAGGAGGAATTCTAATAGTGCCGAAGTGTTGACATCTTTTGCTCCGTCAAAACAAAGACAATGAGGCCAGAGAGCACGCTGAGGCACACTGTTACACCGTTTTTGCCAGCTAAATCCGATTTTTTTTTTTTTGTATCCTTTTTGGTACCTTTATTTACATTTTAACGTGTGTTAATTGTCATTATTTATATTTAAGTTTTACTCTATTTCGACCCGTTGCTGCGGAGGGGGCCTTCTACCTGCGGCGGCTATAAACTGTATAACACAACTGTATAACATCCACGTTTCTCTAAACTGTCTCAATGGGATCTATAGTATATATAATCGGTCGGGATGGAAGGACAATCGCACTCACAGAAACACACTAGCTGGGATGCCGTTGTTGTCACGAGCAAAGCTGTAAAGTTTGCGTAGTAGCAACTGAATGTTTGGGAGCATTATTGTTCCGTGAAACTGACCGGTGACATTGGGCTGTGCAGCCTGTGCGCTTGATGTTGTTTAATCCCCAGCTAGCATGGGATTTGTGTGTGGTTTTATTTATTTTTAACAGTGCAACAGCTGAAGACTCGGGCCGCTACCTTATGTCTGAACAGCTGCGGCGAAGCTACCAAGTTAACCGGATTTCGGGCAGGAGAAAATCGGAAATGGATCGATTGCGATTTCAAAATAAGACTCGTATGTTTGTAAAGAGAACAAAAACGGTGTAAACTCGAGTCAAACCTGGAAAAACAAGAATACAATTAACATTTGGGAAATGTCCCATATTATATGTTAATGCTGATATATATCTTCAGATAGATAATTTAAATTAAACAAAAATGTCTACCTTTAAGCTTTAAATATGAAGTAAAAGGACACCAGCACAAAGTAGGGGGTATAATTCTTCATGAAATGTACTTGAATGTTTATGTTATCTATTTCGTATTTAAAATTTGCAATGTAATTATTTAGTAGGACAAGAACTAAAAGCATTTTTTTTTTTACAAATTCATATTTACGCATTGATCAGAAAATTGGAAATTTAAAAGCTGAGTTGCAATTGAAAACTTGTTTGTTCATATTTTTTTAAAATAGTCAGTGTTATCATCTTGTTTGCTACATATTTTATTTCATGTGGTTGCAATCAACAGAAAATCTGAAAATTTGTATTTAAGAAAAACTATGATCTGTAAAAATAGTCTTTTAATGAATACTTATAATATTTTTTGTTAAACTCAAGTGATTGCCTTCATGGGCTAACTTGTGATTCTTTTTTTAATAGTTGAAAGTTGTTGTTCTTTTTTTTATTTTTAATCAGACTGCTCTAACGAGACTGTGTGTCATAAATGTGATTGCCGGCTCTCATTTAAGAATACTATCATATCATTGCCCTATTTGTCTTTGTGTTAAAGCATTAAGTTACTCTAACTTACTTTAAGCATTTCAAAGTCATACAATGTTAGCTTTCTTTAGTAGCTCTATGCTAAATAATAATGGGTATGTTAGTATTATTTTAACAAAAGATAAATGAAAACAACATGACAGGGCAGTTGCATCATACGTCTTCAATTGCTTTTACTTTGAAAGGCATCTGGCGGAAGTTACTCCAGTTCAGGGCTTTGTATTTACCAATTGTTGCAAACCAGTTTATAACAAAAGATTTTGACAACTAATTGTTTCAAGTCGTTTTACTGTCAAGAAATTTTTAGGAAAAAAACAGATGAATCTTCTCCTTAAATTGGGTAAAATAATCTTAAATGTTTACTTGAAGCTGAGAATGTTCTTTTGACACACATCAGAAGATTTGATGACTTTAACTGCTTAGGGTGAGGTAAAAAATATATAGTTTTGTGCCTTTTAATACAGTGTAAAAAACAGCATTAGTTAAAGATGCGCCAGTTTTTGAAATTGAAAGGTTAATACATATTTATACATTTTTATTTAGGAGCTTTATTAAGGATTATTAGACTTTTGCAATATCTGTTTTCACTCAGAAAATATGTAAAATAGTTTTTTTTTCTCAATTTTGACCCCTTCAGTGCACTCTATCAATAATATTTTGACTATCAGTCTAGTTGTGGTGGAATAAGTTGTTACTACACCCCCTTTTCTAGGGATTGTTCCTGAATTTGCCTAAACCGTCTTCTCTGTGTCTTTAACTGCATTTGAGCCTCTCTGTCATGAAAGTTGCACATTGTTCACTCTTTACTCTGTATCTTATCACACCCACAGCAGTGCAGGTTTTCTTTTTTTTCCAATAGTTGGAGCTTAAAGTCCTCTTAGTCTCAAAGAATTTAGATCTTACATCTATGATGCAAAAAAGACTT
Source organism: Adrianichthys oophorus (assembly GCA_036245035.1). Lineage (NCBI taxonomy): Eukaryota > Metazoa > Chordata > Actinopteri > Beloniformes > Adrianichthyidae > Adrianichthys > Adrianichthys oophorus. The sequence continues at coordinate 810,722 of BSAI01000089.1, read as the reverse complement.
GATGATTTCCTTGAAACGTGTGAACATCTGTGTTGGTAAATATTCAAAATAGGGAAAACTTCTGAGATTTTGTCTTTTAATTTTTGCCACTGATTTGATTTTTTTTACCCTATTTTACCAAATTCTCCAAACATTTGTCAGTCCAACTATTTTAAATGTTTTGCTTTTGTTAAAATGATAATGACAATGTTTTTCTTTTTCTTTTCTGTGATCTTTGGCCGGAGGTCACAGCCGACCCATTAACCTTTTGCCAAGCTTGCGTCACTCGTTGCAGCTGACCAATGAAGAAAACCTAATACTGCATCCTGCAGCATTATTCTCATGTTCTTTTAGATTACAAAAGGGGGTAGTGTATGCTTGTTGTCTGTGCGCATCTGCCTCTTTGAAAATGACTCCGGCTTATTTGGGCAGAAAGCCGCGCTCTGGAAGGGGAGCCATCACAGCCGGTTTGCTCCGAATCCAAACAGCCAATGTCTGTTTGACTTTTTTTTTTTTTTTTTTTTGCTTCTGCAGAATTTTGCATGTCTGTGCTGGCAGCCTCTGCATAGAGAGCTTTGTGTGTGTAGAGTCGCAAAGAAACACAGAACAACCACAGCTGTTTGATCCTTTCAAGGTCTGAGCATCAATTTAAACCCAGACATGTCAGTCTTTTTCTTCTTTTGTGCTGTGGGGTGGATTTGTGAGTCCCTCAGGATGTGAAGATGTTGTGGTGGTTTGTGATGGACAACCATAATTAAAGTTTTTTTTTGTTATTTACAACAATAAATCATCACTTTTTAAAGACAGTAAATAAACTATTTATGCTTGGATTATTGACTAGTGATTTTTTTCTTTTTACCTGACAAGAAGCACAATTACTTTTAAATTCCTTGTTGATCTTGGTAATTGCATGGTTTTATTTACACCTCTCCCCTCCTCTCAGATGCTATTTCAGATGCAAATCTGTGGTGGGGAAATGATTTGAGGCAGTTACTGTGTGGTTTGGGATCATCATTGTCTTGCATTTCACAACCGTGCGGAGTGAGAACTCCCTCAAATTATGCGTCCCCTTCGGCGAGTGGGCATCTCTGTGTGTGTCTGCATCTTAATAAATGTAAATTTATGATCTCTTTGTAAACCACGGCTTATTTTCCTGCAGTTTATAGACTTTGTGCTTGCGTGGCATGCAAATGTTTGTGGAAATCCATTAGCAGATGCTGGTGCGCTTTGTCTGGAAGTCACTGAGGATCTATTGTAGCTGACTGCAGTGTACACTTTAAATACTTGCTGATGTGAGACGCAGCTCAAACTAATTAGAGTAAACATCAACACAACAAGTGAGGAAGTTCTGTAATCTGCAGGACAAAGTCTGTGATTTTCGCTTACTTTTGTTGTGACTGAACCTGTGAGGAATTTTTGAACCGATTGCATTGATCCTTGTGAGTTTGGGCTTCCCCTGTTTGAGGTGAGTGGATGGTGCGGTCCAGCCTGGACTGATGCACTCCTCTGCTTCTTTGCAGATGTTCACAAACAGCGATGAGGCCGTCATCAATAAGAAGTTGCCTAAGGAGCTGCTGCTGCGGTGAGTGATGCTACAGCACCCACACCTCACTGGTATGCACCCTGTGCTCCCTTGTTCCACCGTCACATGTGAATTTCCTTCATTCCTCACCCCGCTCTCCTCTCTTATTGCAAAACACAGTTAAAACCAGATGCTTATGACTATAAAACATTTACATTTTTCAAAGGGAAAAAAAGCCCCCTCAGCAAACAGAAAATGAATGCCATAATTCAAGCTCCGGCCTTGCCAGACAACCTGCCAGAGCTGCGGCTGGCTGTGGCGATGTGGCGCAGTGATTTGTGCGACTGGCAGGCTGCTGCATCCTTGCTTCAATACACTTTACTGCATTGTAGGATCCTGTTTCCAGCTTTGTTCTTCAAAAGTTTGTCTTAAGAAATCCTGCCACCAAACGACAATATTTGCCAGCGCGGTCGCACCTCTGTGTTGCAAGTTGGAGCAGATGCAGGATTTAGCTCTGTAAGCTTCTGGCAATGGAGGTCAGCGTGTCCATGTTTGTCTTCCAGGATCTTCTCCTTTCTGGATGTGGTGACACTCTGTCGCTGTGCTCAAGTCTCCAGGGTGAGTCTGTTTGTGGAAGCATGTGTATCGGATAAAAGGAACAAAAAAAAACGGACTCTAAATGCCTTTTCTGCTGTCAGTCCTGGAATGTTCTGGCTTTGGATGGGAGCAACTGGCAGCGAATTGACCTCTTTGATTTTCAGAGGGACATCGAGGTGAGTAAATGTTAAACTTTCTTGACTTTTCTGTTGCTTCCATTTAAGTCACTACTCCTACACAAGCTGAACGTTTCAAGACGGTTTCTTTGGTTCCAGGGTCGAGTGGTGGAGAACATTTCAAAGCGATGTGGGGGGTTTCTCAGGAAACTGAGCTTGAGAGGTTGCCTGGGTGTGGGGGACAGTGCCTTAAGGTCAGGATAAAAAGACCATGGCATTACTTTACTGAGATGTATCTTGAATAGACAGCAAGCAGTTTGACTGCTGTCCCTTTTTAAATGTCTTTTTCTGCAGGACTTTTGCGCAGAACTGCAGGAACATCGAGCTGCTCAGTCTGAACGGCTGCACCAAGATCACGGACAGGTTTGTGCCGTTTGGGTTTCAAATGTTTTGCAAGCCTGACCACTTCTTGATAGCAGCTATTGTTCTGTGCAGCACATGCAGCAGCCTCAGTAAGTTCTGTCCAAAGCTGAAGCACCTGGACCTCGCCTCCTGCACCTCCATCACCAACCTGTCACTGAAAGCTCTCAGGTTGACCCCAGCAGTATCCCTCCTCACCAAAACAAAGAGTCATTGAAGAAAAAGTAATCCTTTTTCTTTTCTTGCCTCTTACCCTTCTTCCTCTCCTCGCCACAGCGAGGGCTGTCACTCTCTGGAGCAGCTGAACATTTCGTGGTGTGATCAGGTCACCAAGGATGGCATTCAGGCCCTGGTGCGCTCCTGTCCTGGGCTCAAAGGCCTTTTCCTGAAGGGCTGCACACAGGTACTGACCAAGCCTCAGAACTGGTGGCAGATCACTGTAACACAGCTTTTTTCAGAGGATGTTTTTGTCGGGAAAACACAGCTATCATTATTTACAGCAAATGTAAAGCCAGAAGTTTAGTTTGAACTGAGTTGCTTTGTTGTGGAGGGATTTCTAACCCCCGTCTGTCCCACAGCTAGAGGATGAGGCTCTGAAGCAGATCGGGGCTCACTGTCCAAAACTGGTCACGCTCAACTTGCAGACATGCTCAGTAAGTGCTGCAGTCAGATCTCAGGCAGGCGAGAAGCCTTTAGAAACCACATGGACAAAATCTGATGACCCTCCAAACGAAAATACATTTCTTGTCTGTCTTGCTGATGAACATGCAAACATACTGGGTGTTTTAAAGCTTAATTTAATGCTCTATACATTACTTTTGATGTAAATAATGTTCAATCAAGAAGCAGATCCATGAAAACTGCAAATCTCCCGTTGTTGCACTGACATAATGAATTACTAAAATCTGTTTTTATAAAGTTCTGAATCTTCCCAGTAGAAGTATTTCCTAAATCTGCTTCTGGGTGCTTTAAAATATGTGAAAAAATTAGTCGAGTGAAATCCTCACCCACTTTCAACAGTGCATATTATGGGTGGTGAGTGACTCCCGTTCCATACCTGCTTCAGTTGCAAGAATGCTTCACAGAAATTATTTTCTTTCTCTCGGCTCATGTTTATCGGCAATACAGTTTTCCCTCATTTATCGCTGGAGTTCTGTTATAAAATGACCTGCAATAGGTGAAATCTTTAGTTTTTTACAGTTATTATTTAAAGGCTTCAATACACATTTTATACACACACTCTCTCTCTCTTTCTTTAAACTCTCAAATTTCAAACTTTCATAAAAAATAAGTCAACTTTTTATAAAAAGAAAGCAAAGATCTGCTCGTGATCAAAGACTTATCTAGATTTGGCAAACTGAATGCATTCTGTGCAGGAGACGCGTCACAGAGACTGAGTGACAAGTCAAGTGAGAAACAGCCAATGAGGATGCAGAAAACAATGCGCTGTTAAAAAAAAAGAATGCAAAAGTTCACTAAAATATATGCAACACTGTGAAATAGCAAGAGATCACTTCACAAGTAAACTATTTCATCGCACAAAAACTTTTTTTTTTTTACTGTGCCTTAAATCTCCCTCATAAGATGTTGGAACAGGAGGAGGATAGAACTCAGCAATATTCACTTCTGTTCTTTAATGTGTTATTATGATTCAGAAAAAGGTTGATGTCTCAGCAAAGCATGACTTGCTTCATCAGAACTACAATTTACTCACCAACTGCTGTATATAGGTAATCAAATGTACCATTATTTTAGTTGAATTTATCTCACTTTTAAGACACCAAATAGCACGGCACAGAACGGTTTTCTGTGGCATGTTTTCTCTTATTTTATCACTGGCTGTAGATTATGATAACCCCCCAACACTCCTCTTCACACACAAGCACATACTTTTGTCCTTTTGTGAGCAGCAGATCACAGACGAAGGGCTCATCACAATTTGTCGGGGTTGTCACCGCCTGCAGTCTCTCTGTGTGTCGGGTTGTGCCAACATCACTGATGCCATCTTGCATGCTTTGGGACAGAATTGCCCCCACCTCAGGTGAATTTCTGCATCTACACACCCAACGTTATTCAATAAAGTGATTTATCTGCCACTTTCTCAATACTGCAAACCTGCCGGAGGCGTGACTTCGGATTCTTTTCAAGTTACGATGAATAACTTTGTAAAGTTTCTGTTTCTTTTTTCCAGAATATTAGAAGTGGCCCGTTGCTCTCAACTTACAGATGTGGGCTTCACTACTTTAGCAAGGGTAAGTTTCACCTTTAACATTGCATTTCAGCTTCTAAGTTTCACATTTTCTAAGTAACAGATTCAGAAATGAGTCATATTTGCTCATAACTTTTTGCTTTTGAGTCAAACATGATCACATAAACTTTTTTTTTTCTGCAGAACTGTCATGAACTTGAGAAAATGGATCTAGAAGAATGTGTGCAGGTAATTAGAAATGCCTCTGTTGATTTGTGCATTTATAATTTAATTATCCACGAGTGTGAGATGTTTTCATTTTGCATTAGATCACAGATGGAACGCTTATCCAGCTGTCTATTCACTGCCCTCGCTTGCAAGTCCTGGTGAGTTCGAGTTTTCCTTTGAAAAGAAAACAAATGTGTTTTAAAACAACAAAAACTGTCTTTACTTCTTTAAAGTTCCACTCCAACTATATTTTTTTCTGTTGTAAATCGTTCCCAGTGCTCTTTTAACTATGATCATGCAGTTTTTAGCTAAAATCAAAAAACCTGTGACGTTTCCTAAGACATAGTTTTTGTAGCGGAGCAGGAGCTCATTTGAAATTTGCTTCTGGGTTGTGGGCGGGACTGTTGGTGCGAAAGTTAGCGTTGCTGTTTTCTCAGCATGCCGTTGTTTACACTCTCTTTCTCTACCCATAAGCACCTCGCAAGCCCAAACTAACATAAGCATAGCAAAAAAAAAAAAGACAGGTGAGGAATATCAGAGCCTATGCAGCCGCACTGTTTTGATCCAGATGTCAGTTCAGACAAGGAAAATAAAGACATTCATGGATCTATTTGTCTGCAAGTGGAGAATTGAACCCGAGAAGGAAGACTTTGACCCCGCCCATGGCAGTGACGTCACAAACCCGAGTTTTTTCAAACAACCGGTTGTCATCTGCTCCTGATCCAATGTGATTTGAATAAAGAAATATTAAGAAACACAGTTTCAATCCTGAATTCTTTTATATATTTGTCCTTGCTGAGACTGACAAAATGCTATGAGACCATGTTAAAAACACCTTTTTTTATTTATTGGAATGGTTCTATAAACCTAAAGAATGTTGTTTAAAAGTCATTTTAAAGGGGCTTGTGTATCCTCTGAATGACTAGCCCATCCAGTAATATTACTTTCTTTTAAGTATGCAGCTAAAAAGTCCCTCACTTAGCAGAACATCAGTTTAGAGTTCCTATCAAATGTCTGTGTGTCTGTTAAAAAAATCTGGGCGTTTCTGTGAGTTGATGTACAGACCTTTAGTGTCTGCTAATATCTCGGCTACTTTTCAGTTCCAACTTGTTAACAAAATAATTCCAGTTCTCTTTTTATTATGCCTTTGCAGTTTTAAGTAGACTGCAGTGGTTTTATAGCTTTTCTTCTGTTGTTGGAAGATGTAAACACTGACGTTTTTTGGCTGGACCCTAAGTTTCAAGGTCAGCTTTTGTTTACTCTCAACGTTTGCTTTTTGGAACCTTAATTCCAGATGTGAGCTAAAAATTCTGAATGAGGAAGCAAAACCACTCGAGGATTTTTCTCACCTATGTAACATGTTTCTTTGCAAACCTCAACATTTGCTTTGCCCTGACATTAAACCCACATTTGCCTCTGTCTGTATGCAAAATGCCACAGCCTTCTTTAAAGACTCACTCCAATGAAAATTGAGTTTTTGGTGTTTTCAACATGTTCTTGTGGGAGTTTTCTGATGATGGAGGACATATATTTAGAAAAATAAACCCAAAATTGCAGAAACTATGTTTTAGAAAGCAACCCTTTTTTGGGGGGGCTAAAAATGGCATGATTATGATTAAAAATCCAACCAAAGATGATTGTCGTGGGTCTTCAAAAAACAGCTGAGTAATGGGTCCTCTGTGCCCCTGCAGAGTCTGTCCCACTGTGAGCTGATTACGGATGATGGCATCAGACACCTCGGCAGTGGCCCCTGTGCTCACGACTGTCTGGAGGTGATCGAGCTGGACAACTGCCCCCTCATCACAGACGCCTCGCTGGAGCACCTGAAGAGCTGCCACAGTCTGGATCGCATCGAGCTCTACGACTGCCAGCAGATCACCCGCGCAGGCATCAAGAGACTGAGGGTGAGTTGTTGGCTAACAGTGGAGAGCAAGAGGGATTCATGTACTGAAGCTATCATCTGGTAACCTCAGCATAAGGCTGCAAGTCGGATCTATATTCACTGTAGTAAATCTATTCCGATTTTTGGATAAAACCATGTTTTTGTAACCATGATGTTTGTCAGCTGTTTCAGAAAAATAAAACCGTTTCTGGAAATCTGATTAGTTACTCAGAGAAATTAAATTAGATATCTACAAATATGATGTAATGATGGACTTTTAAAATATCCTAGTTTTTTTTTTAATATGTTTAAATGACAAAAAAATATTGCTCTCCCCTTATTGGTGTATATATATATTTAAATTAGTGGTTTGTTGATCCAACCCTCTGGATCTGGAGGGTTGGGTGTGGTGCAATCAGCTTCTCCCCACCATAGCTGAGCTTAACTGTTGCTAACAGGATGACATGGATTTGAGATTTCTGTCCAAACTGATTTCTGAGTCATGGCACCGCCCACACAAAGGACTGAGTTAAAACTGAGCTGCTGAGTGAACACTGTGTCCTGATCAAGCCGGTCCCGTCATGACGTGACTGGGTTGGCGAGCAGAAGTTTGATGCCAGCAGCTTGAATTTGTTTGAGCAGCTTTGTAAATATGAGTCGTCAACTCATTTCCATATGTTTTTCCATTTTTTGTATTCCCTGTTTTCAGACTCATCTGCCCAACATCAAAGTGCACGCATACTTCGCTCCCGTCACTCCACCCCCATCTGTTGGGGGCAGTCGTCAGAGGTTCTGCCGCTGCTGCGTCCTCCTATGATGAAAAGACAACAGCCCCCTTTCCCCGTGTACTCCGTACGCCTACCTGCAGCCTGACACTTCACCCCTAAACTGCTGCCCCATCTGTCTATAGGCCTACACGCTGGTGTGTGTTTGTGCCCCTTGAGGAAGCCATCAACGCTGCAAGGTTCTTGGGTAACTCTCCCCAAAAATTCTTGAATATCCTCATAAATGCACCAGAGCAGCAGGATGACGTGAAGAACCTCAGCATCTTCCCAGCCTGCCCCGGGGGAACACATCAGTATTACAAAGCAGGTTTTGATGGAAATTAGGTTCAATGATCACTGTTACAACTGTTGGAGCACTTCACATCAGAACCTTTCATCCAACTACATTTTACGTGGTGTTGAAGCTGGGCGAAACGGCTACCTCTCAACAGGAACTGCACTGGAGCGAGAACAGCGTTTGCTCGCTTCCACAGGCTGTTTGTTTTCCCAGAAAAAGGGGGCAACGACACGACCAAGACTGCCAACTCCGCAACACACACCAGACAGAAAGCAGCAGAAAGCCTTACCTCATTTTTTTTTGTAAGAATTCTTGCAGCTATTTGCACTTCCAGTTTAAAACAAAAACAATGAGACACTTTACAAACACGACCATCTCACCATTCAAGACTGGCAGTGGACAAACATCCCGCAAGCTCTCCACCTCTGTTACAATCAGAAGCTTCAAAAAACTGAAGACAGGAAAAAAAATAAAAAAATTTTCTAAAGATTCACACCAATTAAGACTCGAAAATGGGGGATTTGAGAAGATGCCAAATGTTGCATGTAACTTATCTAGTTTTTTAAAATCTGTGTAAATATGCGAGGACTAGTGGTGAGAGAAGAAGCCAGCTCTTTGAAAATGAGCACGATTGGTTCTCTAGAGGGGAACTGAACGGAGCTCGAGCATGCTTGTGCACGCTGGAGGACAAAACAAGCCCACTCTGTGAACCGAAGCTGGCTTGTGACCTGAACTTTTTTTGTTTGTTTGTATTTTTTGGGGGGTAGAACAAAAAAATAAATAAATAAAAAAGAACAATAAAACACGATTTCACAACCAGGACAATTGAAAGAAAAAAAGCAGACTGAAAGGATTTTTTCGTGTTTTTTTTTTTTTTTTTTTTTTTTTCCCACGCCGGGGTGAAAGCACATGCTGGATGAGGAGTCTGCGGTTCCGCGACTCTTATGAGGCCTTGAAGGAAGACGGCGTGTGACAACTCAGCTCTCGCAATCTTCCCCGTCAAGCCGGAACGCTACAGGACCTTAGGACCGGATCGGACTCGTGGAGTCGCATTAATAGGTATCTGAGCGAATCTCAAGCTCACGAGGATGGAATGATATTAGTCCCAGAGGGCTATGAAAAACTGAAAACCCCGCCCTTTAAAGTATTGAAGCCTTTACCCTAAGAATTACCTTCTTCTTGCACTTTCACCAGCTGTGTTCTGTCACTTTCATTTTATTATTGTGTCCTTCCTTCTTTTCCTCCACAACACTATTTCCTCTGGGTCTCTTTCTTTTTCAGCTTGTCTTTGCTGTGGTTTGGATGAGGCCTGCTTTGTGTTTAAAGTCTTCAAGTTGAGTTTTGGCCCTTTAAGTTTTTAAGTTTGGATCCAATGGAGTCTTTTAGTTAAAATTGTTTTTCCTCAACGTAGCTTCTGTTGAGAGGAAGTGTTGGCACCAGTGCAATTGTTCTCGATGTTAAATGTGAGTTTGACCTTTTGTTTTGATGGAGGCCCTCTCTGTGACATTTGTTTATGAAGTGGGCTCTACTTATTGAATGATTCTGTCAAGGAGAAGGACGTTTGTGCTGCAAACCCAGAAAGATAGTTTTCCCTAGAATTGTGCTTCCTCTCCTTGATTATTTTTACGCCTTGTATTTCCCACTTCTTTCCTTTACTAGAGTAGATCCACAGTCACCCCACAAATCTGCAAAGCAACTGGCAAAATCAGATGAAGATTCACTTAGGTCTATGAGATACTGAGATGAATTCAGCGTTTTGATTGTTTGTGGGGGATTATGGGAATCAAATCAAGATGGCAGAAATGTAATGCATTCTTTAGGTTTAGACCGTTAAGGAAACCCAGGAAAAGTCACAGGAATTTGACGTTGAGCCTGGATGTGGCATCTTTTTTTTTTTTTTAACCGTCGGCCTAAGTCATCTTAGCAGCCTCCAGTCAGGCGCCTCCAACCTGCTCCCAAAGGTTCACCTGTACAAAAAAACCTGCTTCATTCATCTTTATTCTCGGTAAAAACAACACTACAGGTTCACGTTTTATTGTTTTCTTGACAGTAAGGCTTACCAGTGCGTCAGAACTCAATCAGGTTACATGGAGCTTTGCAGATCTAGGTCAGCTTGTTTCTTTTTGTTTTGTGGCGCTTTGGTCCTAAACACTGGAGCAAGGTGGAGAATTGGAACAGAATAAGAGGTGAATCTGGTCGGTCAGTGTCCTTGAATTGATTCACACCTGAAATTTTTCAAAAAGCTTTGACAATGACTGTAGTTCAAATAATTACTGTACATCTTTTCCTTTTTTTTTTTTTTTTTTTTTTTACAATTAACCAATATAAATGAATCTGTATGAATAAATATATACCTATATTATTAAGATTTCTGCACATTTTTTCCAGCCGTGTTGAGCTCGCTTTCCTTTTTTATTTGTGGGTGCATCAATAGATGGCAGCAAAGAACCAGTCGCTCCCACGTCTGCCTCTATGCTCCTGTGGATGAAGCTTTCAGAAACTCAATCATTGGAGTTCATCTGAGAGCTAAGTTAAAAGAAAAAGAAACATTTAAAAACCTCAATATGCATACTTTTATCTTTACGTATTTTGAGAGTTCTTATTCTGCATATTTTAAAGAAATTGGGGAAAACTGTTATTATATTAAAAATCACAAAAAAGTCAAACATTTTGGAATATCAGACAAAACTCATTACATATAATAAAAAAATAAGCAGATTTATTTATAATTTTCAACCTAAACCTTTCAGTTTTTGCAGTTTCTGCCACCTCCAAGTCCTTTTTCTTTTATTATGATATGCTTTTATGTTTCTGCTTCAACAAATCAGGAATAATGATCAGTAAGGAGATCCTTGAGTTTGCTGCCCTTCATCATGTATGTTAAGTATTCAGGAATCTATGTTATTAATTTTTCAGTTTTACTGAGTGAAAACTGGACCACATGCTTCTCATGATGTCTGCTTTGTGGAGGTTGGAGCTTCTCTCTTGCAGGTCAGGGCAGCTGTAGTGAAGAGGTAAAGCGATCGACCTCTGATCAGAAGGTTTTTGTTCAGTGCCTTTGTCTTGGGCAGGTCACCAAACCCCACCTTCCCCCGGACCCTTAATAAAACAGCATTTACCCTCTACATTCATGATGTATGAGATGAGAGTTGAAGCACCGTAATGAGGAAGGATGACTCCTGACTCAGGTTGAGAAGGTGAACTGAGACTAGCAGGTCCACTGAGGTGCTGAGAATTGTTATCAGAGCTGTCAGTCCTCTGCTGTTTCACCTGAAAAGGAAAGACGTCGAAAACTGAACTGAATATATTGGTACATAATTTAAATAAAAATACTGAAAAAAGGAAAAATGTTCATGTTTAAAGTAAAAATAATTGAGGGAAAAATACATTTTTGAAGGTTATTTTAGCTACACAAAGTTCTAACAGCAGACTGGACTGTCTGAGAAACATCAGTGTGAACGTGTTTTAATGATGCAGTACCTTCACAGACCCGTGAGTTATCTGCACTGAGACGCTTATCTGGTGCTAAACTGAAATCTTGACTTATTTAATCAGGTACAGCGTGTTCTTCTGTCAAAACATCCCACTAAAATTATTGATTAAAGACAACACATTTTTCTTGTTTCCCATTTCGTTTTGTTTGAATGCATTTAACTATTTTGAGCTTATTAGCCTCATTTACACTGAATTCATGCCTGGTGGCCTGAATAATGCAATCAAGTGAATTATTTTTTTCTCAGAAGTATGGGGATTTGGCCTCAGTTGGAAAGATGAATGTCAATGATGTCTGCAGAGAAAAAACTTCCTCCTTCTGTGTAAATATGCTGAGACAATTCATACATCTCGTAAATATTATCTCTCATCAGTTTGAACTTCAGAGCGATAGTCTGTGTCATGTTTGGAGTAAATGGGGGAACATATAATGAAATCTTGTACTAATTGAATTGGGAAAATTGAAAAGCAATATTCATTGGAGCACAGTCTTGCTTGCCCCATGGTTGACGGGTTCGATTCTGGGTTCTCTGCAGGCTGCATGCAGAGTCAGATCTGTGTGCGTCTGAGTTGGAGGCACAGATCAACAATCAGTGTCAATTTATCCCGCTGGAAAGAGCAGCAGCCCCGGTGCTGCGGCTGCACCATGACGACTGCTGTCACTGCTGGGACCTTGTCTTCCGCCGCACAGGGCTCGTTTCATCCTCCCATCATCATCATATTCCCTCCTCTATCGCTGAGGGATCAATGCATAGTCGCTTCTTGTTCTAATGGTCTTCTGGATCACATGCAGCATGAGGGAGGCGGCTGAGAGTGAGGCATCCAAGTCCTCGTTTGCCTCCTCCAGCTCACTCAGCTGTTCTGGTTTCTGGGTTTGAACAGACAGATCAGCCCTCATGGCAAACTACCAAGAGAACAGGCTCCAGTTTTATTTTTAACCACGACAGTTCTGCTGTAGAAAACCTGGGCCCTTGCTTGTGTTTTTCCCCATCTTTTTCTCAGCAGTCACTCTGCTGTGCGCGGCTCTACAGGGTTCTTATTAATGTGATAACTCAGGCGTCCTCCTTGTTTCACTTGTGTGCCTTTCCTCTTACTTCCCCATGCCAGAAGACTTCCATAAAGCTTGGAGCAAACTTTGAAGTCAGCCTTTGAAAATAATGCAGCCTAGATAGAAAGACCACCTAAAAATAGAAGAAAATTATTTTGCCTTAGAGGGAAAACTCACTGAACAACTGAGTCTGCTTCTCTTTTGCTTTTATCAGGTTAATGGGAAATTGGAGGAGGTGATTACAACCGTTTATTGCTTCATTATTTCATCAGAAGCAAACATTTTTACAAAAGTCAGTCAGAAAGAATCTGACAGAAATCGATACACGTTTTTATAAAAGCTGAAGGCAATTATAAATGTGAGGTTATCCTGCTTTAACCTTGCTGCTGCAACTTTAAATGAAATTGGACCTCTGCAGGGCAACGCAGTCACAGGTGTTGTATGACTGCATCAGAGGGCAGGTGGAAAACAAAAGCTGGGTGATTTATAACCCAATTAAAAGGTTTTCTTTTAGTCTCGCAAAAAAGCTGCACAAAGGTATTCGTTGGGTTCATGAACTGAATGTGTCACATCTGATACCAGGGAACCAGAAAAAGACATGAAAGAAAATATATTTGGTGCAGCTTTGGCGCACACAAAAACAGCAGTGATGCTGTGGAGCTCCACGGACTTTCATGGCAAGCACATTTCGTTTCCTAAGACTGTTTATAAAAATTTAAAACCAGCCTCTTTATCATAAATTTAGCGTGAATTCAGGTTTTGCTGCAAAAAAAAAAAAACATACAAACCCCCCTCCCAATCATGCGCCCGGCAAGTGTGGAGAGGCGTGCCTCAGATTGCGCTCAAATTTGAGTCGGTGCGTGAGTGACGAGCACATTTCAGTTTGAATCTGCTCGAAACTGGATCCCTGGAGGGGGGTTTGAACCGATACAAAGGCGCGGATGCGCGGATACAGACCTTATTTTAACTTGGGAAGAGGAATTGTGCCACATTGGAGCGTTCTGGTGCGCGCCCGAGGAGGACACAGCTGATGGGTTTATCCTTATTCTGAATGGTTATTTTCCCTTATCTTAAATTAAAACAATATATAATCTGACTCCCTGAATCAGTACTTTACTAAAGAACCCGTGCGTGAAGAGGGAGCTCGCATCATCAGCCGCGCGCACTCATCCGTGGATGTGGAGCTGTCACTCTCTCCGTACGTTTTTGAACTGACTGGTTGGTCTGGACCCAGTTTGAGGAGTTTGAAGTTTGAAGTCTCAGTGTTGCATCGACTCTTTCCAACCATGACCACTGAGAGCAACGAGATGGAGAGCGACTCCCAGCTCCAGCGCTCCCCGACCAACGTGCCCATGCAGCCAGTCACATCCAAGGCAAGTACCGCAGTTCTGACTTTAGTGGGATAAACATTTACCATTCAGATCATAGCGCTAAATTTAGCGTAACCTGCTTGAAAAATGCCCATCACTTGGAGCATGGAACTTGGGACAACGGGGGTTGTTGATTTTTTTATTTCAGTCCTGTTTTTTTCTGCTCATTTCCATGATAATACATCACAAATTGCGTCTACAGCTGGAAGCTCATGCGTAAGGTCTGATGTCATAGTGTCTTCTCTGTCCACTCTCACTGCATTGCACAAGAATTATTGACTCATAATTCTGCTGAAATGGTACATTATCCATCATTTTTCCTTTAAAGCATCCTATTTAAAAAAAAAACTTCTTTCTGCTGCCTGTTATGGTGCTGAAAGTTTGGATAAATGGTATTTGCACAAGTGAACATCAAGGCCCTGATAAGCCTAAGCAGATTGTTGTGTTCATCCCCCACAAAGAGTTATTCGTTGACTCATTTTTGGCCAGATTCAGCCGTGAAAGCTGTCTTTGTGCCTTCTTCTCTGTGGAAAGCTTCTGGACTCACTAAGCTGCTTTCTGTAACTTCCTTGAGTGAATTCTTTGTCTCCACCTCGAGCCTCTTGCCCCCTGCCCACGCAGACTCGGGCTGCTTGCACGTTGGAAGCGAAGTGACAGTCCTGTGCAGCACAGTGGGATGCGTCGCCGGCTGACTGCCTCTGTGCCTTTGAGCCTCCCCTAAATATTTGATATCTTCTGTGAACAGTCAACTCTCTAGCTCAGATTATGATCGCCACTTCTGAGCTGCAAACGTTTGATCCTCAAATCAGAAAATCCTTTTCTTTTCTCTGAATTTGGCCGTAACCACCAAAAACTGACTTCCTCCAAAGATTCAACCTGAATCTGAAATCATAAGAGACACTATAAAAATGCAATAATCTGTAGATTTATAAAAAAAATGTCTTTGCATTTCAAAGACTTAACCAAGCTGCTAAAATATCATTGTCAGCCACAGGGGTAAACCGAATGAAGGTGTCTATGATATCCTCGAACTGAAATCAACAAGCCTCACAATCTTATAGGCTACAGATGAACATCAGAAATCTCCTCGAGGGTTAAGAAGGGAGAAATCCAGACTTTCCCCACAGCTCCCAACAGCAGGAGAAAGAATTGTGGTGCATTACAGGGTTTGGCAGACTTGAGAGGGAGACAGGCTAGGGTGTTGGTCTTTGTTGTAAGCCATTTGATCTCCCAGAGCTGTGGATGCTGTTATGTGAGAGAGGGGCACATGTAACCTAGTCTTTCTCGCAAACAGTATATTTTTTGACTAATCGAATGCATGCCATCCTGTGTATATATTTAAAATAATATCAGAAATGTTTGGCTCATTAGTGCGACAGACGCCACTGCTTTTTGAGTTTGTCTTCAGCAAAAATGAATGATTTATTGTTTTAATTCCTTCCTTTTTGAGATTATAAGTTAAGACTGTTTAATAAATGTTCTTTGTCTGTTTTAAAGAAACATGTGATAAAAAGTTGGGGGGAAAACTAAATAAAAATGGAAAACACAGATCAAGAAAGTACAGACTCTCCTGAAGTGTTTTGTTTTTGTGTTTTTAACATGTTCTTATAGCATTTTTCTGATGATGGAGGGCACGAATAAAGAAAATTACACTTAAAATTGTGTTTCTAAGTGCTGTTTTTCTTTATTCAGATCATTGTGAACCAGGAGCAGATGAAAAAACTCAGTTTGAAAAAGCACCCACATTCATTCATTCATTCATTTTCCAATCCGCTTTATCCCTTTTGGGGTCACGGGGTTGCCGGAGCCTAACCCGGCTACTCGTGGGCGAAGGCAGGGTACACCCCTGGACTGGTCGCCAGTCTGTCGCAGGGGATGATTGTCACATTTTAGATTATATTACTATAATAGTTAATTCTGCTTAGCTGGGGCTCTGTGACTACAAAATAAAAAAAAAAAACAAGCATTTCTAACAAGATCTCAGGTCTTAAGAGGTTAATGGTTAAATTTAAGCATTTTTCATGAATATGAACGGAAGAATCTGCAGCAAAAATGTTCATAAAGCATCCTCTTCATTAGCATGAGTAGCTTCTGCTTCTTACTATCCCTTATGGTACAATAATTTAAATAAAAAAAACAGAACGTGAACGAAGCCACCATCGATTGTCGGCTCTCATATTGTTGCATCAGCAATAAATGTGAGGTGAAAGCTGGTTTGTTCAATAGAAAAAAAGTTACTCCAAAACATGAGAGGGAAAATCCAGCAGTTGTTTTGATGAAAACTTCCCAGAGCGGCTGCAGAAATTCAAAAGGATATTCAGAAAGCTCTGGGGAGCACGAATGTCTGTTTAACACCGATAGCTTAGAGAAAATCCACCCAACTCATAAGAGTCTCACTTAATCCATTTGAAGATGAGGGGAGGGAAGCATAACCTTAAGCATCAACCGGGAAAACGAGGAGCCACAGTCAAGGCTGCATAAACAAAAGACTCTCGTGCACGTGCTCACATCTAGAGTCACAGCATGGTGACACCTGTATTGCTGCTAATGATCTGTGTGGAATCCACAAAGGATTTTTGCAAAGTTTGGCCCTGAATTAAGCAGCTCCCTCTGTTTAGCTGTCACCTCACTTTCTGCTGGGATAAAGAAGCTCTGACACAGATTTGAAGAGCATCTTCAGAGAGATGTAAGCTGCATGGGGTTGTGTGTGAATATTGCCCCATCCACAAACAGATTTCACGTCATTTTCGTGTATTTTAATGTTCCAAAGTGTCTCATCGAGTTTGTTAAGATGACAATCCCTGGAAAACATAATGGGAATTGATTTGTTGATTTTAGAGGCTGTCAGTCAGAGGTGAATGCTCGTCATGAAACAGGAGAAGAATCCTGCAAATTTCTCCTTTAATTAACGTAACACCTTCTCTGCTGTGGCGTTTATTGATGTGACACACGAGGAGAGGTGTGAGCCGCTCAGGACTCAGGGCTCCATGAGTAAAAAGACTTAATGCTCCGATTTCAAAGAGACTTTCAGCTCCATTAAACAATCCCTGAGATCCAATGTTATGATGGATCGTGTGTGTACAAGCATGTGAGATAGCAGCAGAACAGAAAGCAGCCTGTGATTATGCATTCCTCATCTCACATTTAAAGTGGAAATCTGCCATCCTGCCGTGCATAATATCAGATTTTGGAACTGTTCCCGCTTTGTGAATTTTTGCACGAGTTGCACTCAGTTTTAAAGTTTGACATTTTGCAGCATCATTAAAACTCACCGCACTGCTTTTAGGAAGAACTGAAGCACTAAAGTGAAGGAGGAAATCGGCGTGTCTATAAATACTTTGTGGATGTGGTACTTGAAGGTGACAATTTCCTCTGAAACAGCATATTTTACAGATGACCTAAAACCAAAATGAACAAGGAGACTGTGTCTTTCACAGCATACATCAAATTATCCTACTTATTTCCAAAAATGACAAAAGTTAGTTGCACAGGACCAAGTCAGACAATGTGATTTTGAACAAAAAGGTTAATAAGCAATAAGACAAATAAGGTTTTTAAAAAAAAGGTTTATCATTTGGAAATGCTGTGGAAGCAGAAATCTACTTGTGTAATTTTTTAACTAAAACTTTTGCTCTAATTTTTCAAAACAAACATCTTTTAATATGAACACATTTGAAAACTATGAAAAGAGAGGAAAGTTACACCACTTTGTTTTAATGATAGTACGTGTTATCTTTAATTACAAGATTTTATGACCAATTCAAGATTGTTTCAGAAGTTTAATGTTAATGCCAGTAAAAATACAATCTGCTTCATTAGTTTTTCTATACTGGGACTTCTGTAAAGCATCATGAACACAGCGGGCTATTTTTATCCTCACACTCCCAGTGGGACAAAAGCCCTATTTAGTCTGTCTTTGCCACAGCATCCCACACATACATTTAACATGGCCAGGCACAAATATAGAGTATTTGACCAAAATAAAATGCTTATCATTATTTATAGCTGCTGAAACCCCACTGTCCCTCTGGAGCTCTGATTTTCGACGTGCATACTATCTGCACGGCGAGCGGCAGGAGGATTTTATAGATGCAAAAATTGTGGGCTTTTACAGGTCTGCTGAGACAGCTCATCTAAATCCACAAAATGTTTTTTTCTTTAGTTTAAATTACAAATTAGCTGGTAAGATTAGATCTTACTCGTTTTCTCAACATTTTTTTGCAGGTAAATGGAAGAAAATGACACTGTAGAAAGTTAGAAGAGCACAAAGATTGATTTTTTAAAATGTGTATCCATCATATTCATGCATACTTCCTGTTTGATTTGAATGCAGTCTCATAAAGTGCTGCTCAGCTGGCAGGTGAGATGCTCATATCCTCCATATTAGTGCCTCATCTGCCACAAAG
This sequence comes from Adrianichthys oophorus, assembly GCA_036245035.1. Lineage (NCBI taxonomy): Eukaryota > Metazoa > Chordata > Actinopteri > Beloniformes > Adrianichthyidae > Adrianichthys > Adrianichthys oophorus. Next base: position 792,412 of record BSAI01000089.1, on the reverse strand, counting down.
ATTTGCATGGGAGTGTTAGGTCACATTGGCTTTGACTCACAAGCATGGCACTTTCATCTTATGTTCATATACAGGAAAAAGGGAAAAGCTTTTATGTCCGCACACTGACAGATGATCAGATTAGCAGTAATTGAGACGTGCGCTGCAGCAGCTAGGGCTGCTCTGCCAACGATGCTCTGATTGAGAGGCTCCAGCTCAAGTGATGTTGCAAATGATACAGGAAATCAAAATGCCTGAGCTGTTAATGAACTGAGATTGCTCACCAGCTCTTTGTCAAGGATCTTTGAAAAGAGGTGAATCTTACAGAGATATTCATTGGTTGGAAATTAGAGGACCATTTGGATGTTGTGACAAAAGTATGCTGAGATGGATCGGCTTTTTTTTGTTTCTTTAAAAGTACATTTATCCGAAGATCAGAAGACATCAAGTCACATGACTTGAAGACCCACTCCAATGAATTTTTTTGCAGCCTTAACATGTTCTTGTGACATTCTTCTGATGATGAAGGACATATATTAAAAAAATACGCTTAATATTGCATTTCTGAGCATTTCAAGTCATTGCTGACTTGACGAAATGCTGAGGACATCTTTGCTTACCTCATCCGAGCTGCCGTCTGGCTCAAAACTGTACGGCTGGAAAGCTCCAATATTGCTCGCTATTTTTGTTGCACCAATAATGTCTGGTTAAGAGTGTGAGGGGCTGTAAGCCAGCAGGAAAGTGGGTAAACAGAGAGCTCTCAACAACAGGGAGGGGAAGGAGAAACAGGTAATCTCCACGCCAACAGTCCCCCCCCACAATTTAGAGGCGAATTTCTAAAGAACTACTGCCGTTCTGCAGAAACTATGTCCAAGAAAACAACAAAGGTTTTATTTAAACTTCTGCTAAATATGGCATTATCATAATTTAAAGACCACTGGGACCTCTTTTAAAATAAGTCAAAAGATGATCGGTGAGGGTCTTTAGATCCAACAATCTTCTTAAATTACTTGCATTAATGAAGCGAGAGTTTGTTTAAAATGATGCAGTAAATCAGAGAAGAGCACTCTGTTCACACAGCGCTACAACACTCTGCAGCATGACCCACATTCATCACCGTAATCTAATGAAGGCAAATCACAAATAGAGTTTTGCAGGAAGCATATGGAGTGTGCAAATGTATTCCTAGCTTTTGTTTCTTTGGCTCCATGTGTCTCACACACCCTCCTGCAGACAAACTGTCTTCATATCTTACTTGCAGACACGTAGAGCTGTAAACAACATGTCCCCGTAAAGTGATTATGTTTGGCGCTGAGCAGAACGATTGCGGACAGGCAAACAGACGGCGCATGTGCTCCCAGAGCTCCGTGGCCCGCCGGTCTTCTGTCTGCCTGTCTGACTTCAGCCATTCCTTCCCTGCAGCGCAGCCACACCCTCACACATGTCGCCACATGCGGGGATGACAGATAGCCGCCATGCTCCTAAGAAAGCTGCACCATCAGTGTCAGCAAACATGCTTTCATCTAGTCAGTTGATGTCACTCAACCCTAGCCCACACACATGATGCTGGAAACAACGATGCATTTGGGATGCAGCAACAACGACGTGTGACTTTGACACATCATGTAAACATGTGTGAAGGCTCCTTAACATGCAAGCCACCTCAGGAGCAGCTGCTGACAAGTGATAATTCTTAGTAAATGTTTTGTTTATTTCAAACTAACCTCTCTTGTCACCAAAGAAAAGCCATTTGTTTCATCACTGTGTTTAAATGCAGGTGGTCTGAAAGAGGGGAAGCTTATCTTGTTTAACCATGAACCAAATGCACTGATGCTAAAACACTAAACATACGCTTTGTCTCTTTGGGAGGAACATTGAGGGAAGTTTGATGTTTCCTTATGAGGTGATATTGCATTTCATGAGTCATGTCCTTCCCCAGAGTGCTGTGTTTGTGGATGATATTGTCTGTGCCATCCTGGGGATGTGTTGAACATTTGTTATTGCCTCTTGCTTATCGTGTCTTTCTTCTTTGTGTATCTTCTTGTGCTGCAGCTGCAGAGACTCAAACGCTCGCTTTCCTTCAAGACCATGATGCGCAGTAAAAGCGTGGAGAACTTTTTCCAGAGGTCCTACAGCGATGCTCGCCTCCCCCCGGACTTCATCACAGACCCGCCGCCACCGTCTCCCCCTCTGATGCCCGGCTCCCCTCTCGTTGGCGAGCGCTCACCCTCCGTTTCCCCATCTCTTAGCCCCAACCCCTCCATCTCCTCCCACTCGCCGTCTCTTAGCCTTTCTCCTTCGTTACCCGCCAAGCCCTCCCGACCGCAGATTAACCACTGCTTCCAGGACCATGTCTTTCGAAAGCCCACCAATTGCCAGCACTGCAAGCACATGATAGTGGGTAAGGTGCTTTGCACTCTCCCTGAAATCACTACCAGAGTGGGGCTCTGGTGGTTTCCAAAAGGCTGCTGGCTTCCATTCCTCTCTTATCTGGAGGACCATTCTGGGTAGAAAATCGATGCAGGAAAAAAGAAAACAGCTTCGACTTCTCAAACTAATTTTTACTCTAGATTTAATTTGGATGGTTTGCCTTGAGTGCAGCTTCAGTTCAGATGCATGCCAGCATTTATCTCTAATTTACTCCCATGAGCAACTAGCCTGTAGTATTTCTGCTAAATTCTACATCCTGTCATTGTGATTGATTACAGTCTCCCAGCAGCTCGCAGCTTTCTGCATATTTGCTGTTGTTTTGCATGCAATGCAGGTTTGTTGATGCAATGCATCACGTTCTTCATCTCCTCATCAGTGAATCTTAAAACGAGGTCGAGCCTCTTTTCCTGGTTAAGCTGATTTAGTGCAATCAATTTTCCCTCTTTAAAGTAAAAATTGCTTTTTCATTCTGTTTTTTAAATGTTTTTTCTAAAGTGGTTTGTTGATGTGATCATTCAAAACAAATTTAGAAACTGGTTGTCTTTGGTTTAGATGTTATTTTAAAAGGCGTTTTCATCATGAAAAACTCAATAAATAGAGGATATTTAATTCCAAAATAAATAAGGAGAAAAATAAAACATCTTGATGCTCAAAAGGCTTGAATGACTCAAACACTTGAAATCAGACACGCAGAAGCTTCGGGAGCCACTGCCAAATCCATTAGAACTGAAATGTCTCCAGCTGGTTTCCAATCTCTTCAGTATTTAGAGGAAGAAGAGTGTTGGGGTCACTTCTGCAGTTTGACCAAACAAGAGCAGATCTTGTTTAATTTAATCAGATATGAAAGCAGCTTCTTACCTATAAAGCTTTTTGCTCTCTTTGCAGTTTATTCTAGTCACAGATCTGCAGTTTGCAGTTAAACCTTTTATTTTCTTGATTTTAATGCTTTCCTTTTTTCATTTTGTTGCTGCTCCACGTCTGCTGCTCTTGTTTTCTCATCTCCGTCTCACTCTGCAGGAAACTCCAAACAAGCTCTGCGGTGTAAAACTTGCAAGATGGCTGCTCACCTGTGGTGCACCTCTGAACTATCACAGCAGCCGTGTCACGGGAAGGTGAGAGCACAAGCACACAAAAGGATGCTGCCCTCAATCGCAGCTGCGACAGCTCCTTTCAATTGCATTCACCAACTGCATAAACCCTTTCTTACCTGACTATTTCATGCAAAAGCGTTGGTGTAAATTTGGTTGTAAGCTCCAAGCATTGATGCCTCACTTTCTTCTTTCAGTTCAAACTTGACAATTTGACTTTGACCATTGCATCTAGAACAACCTTCTTTCTTGAGAGATCTGGAAATGAATAAAACCTGGATGTTTTTCTCAGAGATGCTGAATCCACTTCTGTTTACTAACTTTAAAACACACACATAACTAAAAACTGACAAAAATGTTAGCAAAAACAGATGAAAAGAACTAAATCGCCACCAAAAAATAGCATTTACATAACATTCTGAATTAGTGGAGCTCCCTCCATCTGTTTGCAGAAACTTTTGTCAATGGTTTCTCTCCTTCCATTATTAAGTTTGCTGGAAAGTTCTATATTTAAATACTCAGCTGTCTAGGCTCAGTAATAGAAACACTTAACGCCCATCTGTACTCATGTCACTCCACCAAGTATTTCCCCAAGTGATGCATTCTTGCAGCATGCTGTTCTCTGACATTACTTATAGCTCAAAAAAATGATCCTTTTAAGCTTGACTTGATGAGCAATGTACATTTTTATCCACTCATTCTTCATTCAAACCAAAAAAAAACCAACAGCAAAACATCAACAGAAGTGCAAGACGTTTCTGATATTAAGTAATTTAAATATGCTGTAAAATGTGGACGGAGAGGCTGCAAAAGCATGTTCAAATCTTCAAAGGTACTTCAAACGATTCAGCAAGGACACTTAAGTTTGGAAGAACCCATCAAAAGTAACTTTTACTGCACTTGGCCAGCAAACATCCACATTTTTTGTTAACAGTAATGATCTAATTGTTTTTTATTTCAAGGATTCTGACCTTTTTAAAAACAGACAAAGGAAACTGTTGAACAATATTTAGTTTGCTGATCATGTTGATAAACTCTAAAATAGGAAAATTTTAAAAAGATGAAAATTAAAAGTTATGAGTCACAAAACAAATACGATTAATGAGAAATGTATATTTTGAATCCACTCATCCTTCACTCAGTCTATAAAAAAGACCAACATTAACCTTAGTGTGAGATTGATGGAGAGGCTTCAAAATAGGGGTGCAATGGATCACAAAACTCAAGGTTCGGATCAGTTTTAGAGACACAGTTTGGACCAATTTTCTAATCAGTAAAAGGGCAAAAACTGAACGAAATAAAAGGATAAAACCTAACAGTTACCTTTCTTAAAACATATATATGTCATAAAATACTCCAAAACATGTCCACACATGTATTAAAAAGTTAAAGTACAATTAGCTGTCAAGCACACAGGTGTATGAAATGTGTTCTCTGCAGTTGACCCATGCCCTGGGGGAGCGGTGAGCTGCAGACACCGCCGCGCTCGGGAACCATTTGGTGGTTTAATCTCCCAATCCAACTTCTTAATACTGGGTGTCAGGCAGGCAGGCATTGGTCAGAGTCTTTGGTATGACTCAGCCGTGGATTTGAACTCACGACTCGCTTCCAATCCCAGGGCGGATACTCTACTACGAGACCACTGACACTGATATTTATATGAGCTCAATTTGTTCCTACATAATAAAAAATTCTAAAGATATTCATGATTAAAAAACAAAGTGAATTATGGTGCATTGCATCTTGGAGAAAAAAAAAAAAAAAAACAAGACAAGCAAGGCATGCCAGAATTTATGATCCCAAACATGTGTTGCATCCCTACTGCAAAAGCATTGTCAAATCTTCAAAAGATTTAGCAAGGACTGTAAAGTTTGGAAAAACCCAGCAAAAGTCATTTTTACTGCACTTGCTCAGCAAATACATGTTTTCCAATTTCCTGCTGGAAATAATGACACAAAATGTTTGTTTCCAGGATTCCCTTTAAACTAACATTGTTGTGAGCACCCAAGAAATCATAATGAATGCTCTGTATCTCATAAAAATAATATTCCAAAATATATGGATTTCATCATAAGGTTTAAAAATATTTTAATAATAAAAAAAGGATTTTGTCAATTCTTTGATGTGGTGGGCTTATCCGGGCTTAAAAACAGAAAATGTAAATTGCTGACCTAACGGATTAATGGGAAGATAACAAAGCAAAGCAAAACATGAAAACAAAATGTAATGAAAACAAAACTATAGTTATTGGCCAGAATGTGGCCAATATGTGAATAATGTTTTGGTTTTAAATTTAAGATGTGATTTAAATGAACATATAAATAACTGCCAAGTCAACAAGTTGAGTTTTTGTCAAAAATGTGAAGTTTGTGAAACACCGAAAGCAGTTTGTGTACCAAAGAAAAGCCAGATTAGTTTTTACCTAACAGTAAATCCACTTGGGGAATCATTTGAACCGTCTCATTTGATCTGAAGGATGAACTTTTGTAAAACTCTTATTGGAATCAGGCCGCTTTTTTTCCAGGGAACTGCGGTGTCCCATTTTATCTTTTTCTTCCCCAACATGACAAATGAAGTGGCTGATTTGCATGTCAAGGCAAGGGCAAACTGATCTCAGCTGAAACAGTTACTGCGCTTAATTCAGTGTGAAATTGTCATCTTGCAGACTCACACTCACGGGATCACGCGTCCACGCCAGTGTGTGAGCCATGTGCACACGTGTAGGTGGCTGAGTGAACTCTTTGTTCAGCAGCAAAGACAGCAGATGCTTTTTTTCTTGTTTGCGTTTCATCGTACAAACAAGTTCCTCTCCTCCAGCAGGTGCGGGGGTCTGGCCGACCTCACATGCATGTCTGTTTCTTAATGGCCCCACGACCTACTCATTTCCATACAACTCCATAAGGGCCCTTAAATCACTACACAATCTGACCCATTTTCCTGTTGGCTCAGGCTATAAACAGGAAGTGATGGAAACTGAAAAAGCCATTCTGCTTTCTGCTTTCCTTCATTAGTCTGGAGCATTCAAGCGAAACTTCAGCTCGCCCATGCTCGTCAACGACCAATTGTCTGTCGTGAAGGAAGTTCAGTCGAGCCAAGGTGAGCGTTCCTGCGTACCTGTGTGTGTGTTTGAGTGTGAGCACCAGCTTATTGTGCATCACTGTGCTTACGTTTTGTGACGTTGCTCTTGTCTGGTGTTTTGGTTTATTTTTAGAAGGTTGTGCGGCCGTGTGTATAACTAATCCAGGGGTGCTTTGCTCTCCCCTGACAACTGGGGGCCATGAGGCAAAAAGAAAAAAAGATAAATGGGAACAAATTGAGCATCTCTCGAGGCTGGTGGAGTCTGCAGCCTGAGTGCATGCGGATAAATATTTACAAGGTCCAATGTGAAGATTTTTGTTCCTTTGATCACCACTGTTTTGTATTTGCTGAGGATTTCATTTGCAGTTTGCTGCTTCTGACTTAAATGTCATAACCACCTTGTTAATCTTAACCATCTACCAATTTTTGACTTTAAAAATCAAATTGGATTTAAAGTCCCTCTCCAATCATTTTTAATCTATTTTAAAGCATTCTTGGTGGTCTTTTAATGATGTTTAGCCAAAATAATCATAAAAAAAAAAGAGAAATTTGCCTTGGAGTTCTGGGTGAGAATACTGGTGTGGAGTAGTTCCGTCACTACTTCCCGACATCCATCTGTTTATCCCCTCTCTCTGGCTAGCTCACAACCCCAAGCTAACATTAGGAGTGCAACAAAAATGGCGAGCAGTACTGGAGCTATCTAGCCGTACAGTTTTCAGTCGGATGGCAGTTCGGACGAGGGAAATGAGGGTAGCACCTACGCCACTGCTACAAGCTCTTTCCAACAGGATTTTTTCATCTGCTCCTCATTCTTGACAATTTAAAGAAAATAAAGAGATACTCAGAAATGCAATTTTAAGCTTCATTTTCCTTGTGTCCTTCGTCGTGAGAAAAGTAATGCTCTAACTCATTTTGCACCTGAATTTGTTCTCTTTTGCATCTCACCTTTTTGTTTTGCGCAAGAAGGAACCCCATGGTTGCTAGCACAATGTTTTTTTTCACATCAGCTACACCTCATGTCTGTCATGGGGTTAACACCTCATGCTGCTGCACTTTTGTTTTATCTACACTACTAGGAACAATTAACTTGGAGCTCCATCTACACCCTGAGCTCATCACCATGCCGCCTGAGACTTTGCAGCCTCCTACTCTGAAACATGACTGAGGGTGCGCTGAATAACAAGTTGCAGGATGAAACAAATAACTGGTGGAAATAAAATTCATTTTACTTTTACAGACCTCACGCCTGGAAGGAAAACAGTGTTCGTTAAGATTACAGAAGGAGAGAAAAAAATCTGGATTTAATTCATTTAAAAAACCCAAAACACACTTTTTATAGTACAGAGAAATGTTTTTAAGCACCAATTGTTCCACAGGACACACAAATAAAAATCTAATATTACAAGAAGCTCTTTCCCTCAGGTCATTCATCTACAGCCTACCTCCCAAATACATTCTTCTGCTCCTGATTCACAACGATTTGAATAAAACATACTCAGAAACACTATTTTAATCTTAATTTTCTTAATATGCCAACAGCTGAGAATTTATTTCACACACTCAGGTGCATGACAACGAATGGAACTTTAACTTTTGACCTTTTTTTCCCAGAATTTTGACTTTAAAGGAAGAATTCGGACCCATATCCTAGAACTGTGACTTTTCGTTTAGTATTTGTTTTTGTCAGAATTTGTGTCACTTTTCCAAAAAAGTCCAAAAAAAGGAAAGACAAAAATTAATGGAATGGAATTTGTTTTTATCTGTGCACCAGCCCTTTTTGGTGTTCTGAAGAGCATAAAATTACAGAAAACAGTCTTGCTGCAGAATTTCTACTCTCAGGTTAACAAGATGACGGAAGCACAGATTTCAGTTGCTGCAAATGACTGAGCTTAATCTTGCACAGACCCACTCACACCGTTCTGCAGAAAAATCCTTCAATTTGGCTCAGAAAATCTAATTTGTTAAGTCAGATTTGAAAGGCTGTGGACGCTGCTACCTTCACACTATGCAGGGGAAACTTTTCCTAAAAAACTGTAATCTTTTATTCTCTTTCTTTTTATCTACAGCTGGAGTTCAACCACAGCTGTTGAACTGAGGCACATGTCGAGTTTGCAGATTTACTTGAAAGCTTGGAAGTCTTTCTAACTTTTGGCTTCTGCTCACATCTAAAAGTGGGTCACTTTCGTTCAGGGCTCGTGCGTTTTTATAGATGTATTTAAATTGCTTCCTCCAGAATGGCGCACCACATCCGTGGCGTTTCTCAGCATGTAGTCCTCACTGTGGCGTGTCTTGAGCTGAAGCTTTAAATGGATAATTGTGTGATTTTTTTTTTTTAGTTTTTTTTCTTTCAAACATGAGAGTGTATGTGTATGTGTGGTTTCAGAGACTGCACGGATGCGGATAGATCCCGTTTATGCCGCCTTGCGCTATGGGACGTCCTTGGCACAGATGAGCCGCTCCAGTTTTGGCAGTCTGTCAGAATCACCAACACGCAGTTTGGTACGACAACATTATGCAGGTCGAATGTATGTTACAGGAATTGTAGAAAATAACAAACTCCAATTTGAACCAAAAAATATTCCAATCGTAAAGAAATCTTTTGCTTTTCGCTGAAAAGTCTTGCGCAGTTGCTGGATTTGTCGTCAAACAGACTCCAGCTAACATAGTCTGCTCTGCAAAGTTTCAGAATGTGTGGATCAAGTTAAAATGCAAAATGTGTGTTAAACTCCTGCACCCATTAAAACCTCACATATTTACCATAATTTTACAAATAACTAATTCTGAAGCCAGAAGGATGATCACTGTGTTGCAAAATATTATGACAGCACAAAATTGTTCACATTTGTGTTCAAACAAAAAAAAGAAAAGTTCCCCTGGTCCATTTTTGTAAACCCACCAGATATTAATATTTTCCCCCCAAAAAAGCAAAATTATTTTGGCTGAGACCTTATTGTTTGCTCTGTTTCCTTCTTTGAGGGGGAGGGAGGTGAGGAGAGGCAGCAAAGGCAGTGCAGCATGGAGGAGGAGATAACTCAGGAAACAGGGGGTAAACACTTGTGTTTTTGTTGCTCCATGTGTTGTTTGTGTTCATGCTTCTGCCATCCTTAGCTGCCCATGAGTGCATGAGAAGGTGTAGATCTTAGATCTTTGACAGCAACTACTGTTGTGAAAGCTTTTCTTTTTGCCGCATTCTTAGAAAAACATTCCTGTGCTTGCAGACACTCCGGTCGCTGACGAGGAAATGGAAAAGGAGGTGGATGAGAGCGGCGAGCAGGCGCAGGTTCCTTCAGAGGACACCAGTGTAAAGGTGCAGCAGGTCCACCATGCAGCAAGTCCCCACTTTTTGCTTATGTGTGTGTCTGACAGTCTGCCCTCCCTGCATCTCTGTGTCCAGATGCCAAAGCGCATTGAAGTCCACTCCATCCACACCTATGTTGCGCTCTACAAGTTTCTCCCTCAGGAGCAGAACGACCTGGAGCTTCAGTGAGTTAAAAACTACTTTTTTTGGAGCCAGATGTGAGCATGTTGAAGTGTTTTTTTTTTTTAAATCACAGTGCCGCTGTGTGCATTGTGTTACAGCTGTAATAGTCTCTGGCTGTTGTTCCTGCAGGATGCTAATGTCCTCACCATCTGCAGAGGACAGAACTGAGGTGCCCTTAAGGACGACTAATTATAAACTCAGATCCCATCATCATCCCAATGTAGAGCTTGTGACTGAGCAGTGTTCACAGCAGAGGAGAGGATAAAGACAATAAACATCTGAGAGATGAAAGGGAGGACAGACACAAAGGGAAATGTGTTGAAACTGAAGCATGAACAGCCAGAGAGTGAACAGGAGAGGCAGATGAGTGCAAATATCAAAGATGGAGCTCTATGATAAATAGAAGGAGGGGAGAAGATTGAGAGTGATATGTGTTTTAGGGTGGTTTTTGTGAGTGCAGAAACGGGTAGAGGCCAGCTTGTTAGAAAAGTAGAGCGGTGGGACTTTTCACCATCTGTGCTGCATTTCTGCTCGCATTTCACTGCACAATGTGCATCTGAACAATTCATCTGGAGAAGAAGGTTGGGCAGGAATTAAGATTTCATTTCCATTTGAGAAAAAAAGCTGTGAGTACCCTCGCTACCCCATTTTGACCCGCCCTCACTGGCTGAATGGCTGCTAGATGCTCCTCACTCTCCCCTTCTGCCCATGCCACCATGTTATAGTCAGACCTGAATGTGGCAAATTCATTTTTAAAAAAATTCTAAATGGTGGCTTTTCCATCTGTTTTATCTCCATAGCAACCATTTTATTTTTGGGTCACCTGGGGGTGACGAACAGATATATCTAACTTTTAGAAGAATCGTCAAAAGTAAATTTTTGAGGTTTTTTTTTTCAGCCACACCCACATTCCTAATATGTTCAGACTGTATGTTATATAATTTCATTCAGCTTGAGCCAAGGATTCAACTACAATTTTCACAATATTTCAGTTAAAAATAAGATAGCAACAGATAAACACCACGGTTTCAAGCCTGCCACTCATGCCGTTCAAAATCTAACTTTGAAACCAACATTTTTTTCCAAGTAGCTTCCCAATGATGGAGTTAGGAGGTGATACATCAAAATCCCTACTTTGAATTTACAGAAGATGCTAAATGTGATTTTTCTTTTAAATTCAAGATGGCAACTTTTCCCAAGGTCAAAGGTCAATAAAACTTTGGTTGTGGGGGTAGACTTAACCTGGTGGCCTTTGTAGGAATTTTTGTAAAAAATTGCTCAAACAAAAGGTTTTTTTCCGCATGTTGTGCAAAAAATTTGAAAATTGCCAAAACATGGCTGCCAAGTCATAGATCCTGTGGCCATCCCATAATAATATTAAAACTTCCTTTGGATATCCCAGACACTTGTGTTTTGTTAGGGGATTTTGAAAAAAGCCTTTTTTTGAACAAAATTGGAGATTTTGTCCCTGTCACGTTTTTTTTTTAAGGTTTCACCCACTGTGATCTCATCATTTTCTGGGGGGGGATCTTTTCCTATATCTAAAATGTATTTCAGCGGAGACTAGGTGCGTGCAAATTGTGGTGAGTTTTTGAATATGTAGTAGGGGCAAAATTCTTGCTCAAAGGGGCAGGAAGAAAGAATTGCAAAAACAATCTGGTCCTTGCAGTCCAGGACAGGCGCGGGACACAATAAAGCTGTTGTTTAGTTGGAAACATAGCCTTTAATATAATATTTCCTAGAAAATATGTTGCTAACGTTCCCAAATGTTTCCTTTTCTTTACACTTGTTACGAGTCATTCAAAAATGACTACTTTATTGCTGTTAAAAGAATTGCTCTGCTACCAAAGATCAGAAAATTTTGAGGTTATAATGTAATTCCTTGTATTAAATTACATTAATTGTCCCTAAAAAAGGTTTGTCATCAAGAAAAAGTGATCAAACACCTCTAGTGTCAGGTTTTTCTGTTCCTTTTATTCATTTCAAAGTAAGAGTTCTCGTGGCAGTGCATTTTATTTTAGAATTCTTTTCAGAGACTTTATGACAGATCTGAACTACAGGCAACCATGTTCTAAATTAGTTCACCCTTATTCTCCCAAAGTCATGCCTTTGTCGAGAGTTTCTGAAGTCTTTACTGTAAAAAAATTGCTTGCATCCCTGGAATCCAAGTCATCTTTCCTGCTGCAGGTGCTTTCAAATATAAATCTGTAAGAGGTATTACTTTTCCAGCAGGGACTGATTCTCTGAAAAGAGTTTTTGTTTTGAAAAATCTTTCTAGTCAGAAAATTAAAAATTTCTTTGACTTAGATTTTCTGGGACAAAGTTGAAACAAATGCAAGAAGAGATTCCGTGTTTTAAATTTGGGGTGTTTTTTTCCTAAATTGTTCTGGATTTTTCTGAAATTCAGGACCAAGCAGAAGAGATAAAAATGTGTGCTGCTGACCCAGGCAGGAGCAGAAAACTGTGAAAGACGTCAATCAAACTTGGCAGCCCTGAAGCTTATTTTGGCAGTGCAATGGACTGTATATGTAGATGGAAAAGCTGAGCCTTTTAGCCCACACAAAACCAAGTATAAGGACAGAATAAATTGGGTGAAGTGGAAATACTGACGAGACAGAATGCCATTTAAAACATTAAAGGAAATGTTCCCAGAGTTTGCATTTTTATTATCACAGTGGAGGCTTATTTTAATAGGCGAAATTTCATATTCACAAGCTTCTCTGAAAATACAGCATTTTATTGTTATAGACCTTCTTTTACATTTTTTTAATAATATGGGGGCTATAAATAGCGGCAGCTGTGTTGGACGATAACGCAGGAGGACTGCTGCTGGGATGTTGTCGGGGAACCTTGCCCGTGCATTTGTGGTCAGAAAAAAGATTTTTTTTAATAATGAAATGTTATTGCTTTATGTTTTTGCAGCTATGAAAGCAGATGTGACAAATCCTGCAGAAGACAGCAGGATTTCACTTTGAAGTTCTGAGTTTTAGCTTGAAAGTAGCTGTGAATAGCTTCAATTAGATTTACTGTAAAAGTTAAAGTAGCACATAATTTTTAATTATAATAATTCCCACCAATTTATAATTTATAATTCACACCAAGTCAGCCTGACGTTGCTACAGTTCTTGTCTAAAATACTGTTTGAATTCTCTAAAGTAACACACGGAGACACTGACTATCTTTTGATCTATTTTAAAAGCCTTCTCAGTAGTCTTTGAATTATGACTATACTATTTTTTGCCAAAATAAAAAAAAAAAAAAATACTTGTGTCATTTTCTGGGACATATTTTCTGCAGAGCGGCAGGAGTTTATTGGAAAATCACGTCTGAGTTGTGGGTGGAACTGTTGGCGTGGAGCAACCCTGCTCCCTTGCCCTCCCAGATGCTGAGAGCTCTCTGTTTACACATTTTCCCGCTTGCTTACAGCCCTCCACACCCTCATACTGTCATAACCAGTCATAACCAAAAATGGCAAGCAATATTAGAGCTATCCAGCTGTACAGTTTAGAGCTCAGACGAGGAAACTAAAGACATATACGGACCTAGTCATCAACAAGTGAATACATAAGAGTGTATTTTCTTTGTCATAATTATGCTCTTTTTCAAACGGCATTACTCAGATATGCAATTTTGAGAATAATTGTCTTTATAAATGTCCTCCATCATTAGAAAAAATCCACAAGAACACATTAAAAACACCAAAAACACAATTTTCATCAGAACAGGCCTTGTAACCCTGGAGAACCCAAGATCAATTTTCTTTTGGGTTTTTAAAGCTAATTTGTTTGTTCATTATGGGTAGCCAGAAAACTTAAATAAATCAAAATAAAAAAAAAAAAAGGAAATAAATACATTTTAAACAATTTCACAAAAAATTGGCGATCAGTTAAGAATGAAAGTTTCCACTGCAGTTCTTACGCATCATTGCCTTGTTCTTTTGGTACGTGTATGATTCATTTGTGCACGTGTATGAGCTTGATCATGTAGGGCAGAAGTTAGTGCTGACACCCAAGAGACCTGGTTTACAGACAAGCAAGTGGGACAGTATTCCTGCCTGTGTTTCTAGGACGGTGAGCAGTTTGTGAGGAGAGGAGCTCCACCAAAATCTGGCTGCATCATCAGGTTGTGGGCCAAGTTGTAAATGTAGCAAATTGAGTTCAGCTTTCTCCACGGTGGTGGACGCCACAGGGTTCATCTCGACCACATGACTTTGGTGTCAGCTGCTCAGTCACCTCTGCAGGAGACACAAAGACCCAAGCCGTGTTTACCCACCTCAGCTTCGTAACCATGGGTACTGCTTGCTTTTTGTGGCAGTTAGATAATGTTATCTTTTGTGCTCCTGTTTTCTCGTTGCTGTTCCCCCATCTTCCCATCATGTAACCCACTCTTGTCCACTTTTCTTCTCCTCATTCACGTATCTGTTTTTTAAAAAAATCCTCTCTCTTGTCTTATCTCCTGCAGTCCTGGAGATCGGGTTCAGGTCATAGACGACTCTAATGAGGAGTGGTGGAAGGTGAGTAATGGATCTGCTGCAACGATCTGTGTGTCTAGTGTGATGTGCTTGTTTGCCCTTGAGTGCAGAAAGATATTTTTTATGCACCACCTAGAATTTTATGCAATTTTAGGAAACAAATAAAAAAATTTTTAAATAAAAAGAGCTAAATATAGGTGTGACATAGCTTCAACCTTAGAGATGTTTGCACTCAAATTAATCACCAGCGTGACATTTGTCTGTGTGGCATGAAAGTCTGTCTTTTTAATCTGCATGAATTTACGCCTTTTAGGATTATGCAACTTTTACTAAACACTTAATCACCTTTAATATGAAGCATCTCGTCAATAAACGCCAGCACCTGAGTGTGGATGGTAGTAAAAATACTGCTGCATGAAACAAGATCTCAAAGCACTGTCAGCTTCCTCAGAGAATAAAACATACATCATTTTTTATGAACGCATGACAAACTATTTTGAAACTGTCTCTGGAGTTTCCTTCCTGGATCAGGCAGGATTTTTTCTGAAATATTAAAAAAACATTTGTACTTTTCTGCATCCTTAACAGATGATAGCAACATGGAAAGGTTTGATGCTCTCTGAATGGCAATGAGGGATAAAGAAAAATACTTTTGTGACTAAAATCTGATTATGAATGAATCCATAAGACGATATGTCACACTTCTACACGTTTCAAATGTGAATTTTTCTTGACACCTCCTAAATGGAAAGCATTTTACTTAAGGTTATTTAAAGGAAATCCTTATAACTGCCTCAGAATTGTAATGGATTATGTGACTCATGTTTTATTTTTAAATTACCTTCTTTGCAAAACCAGCAGAATTAGAAGACAATCCAAATGATGAATATTCAACAAAGCATTTTACATTTAGATGAAGCTCAATAAATCACAATTATTGCTACTTTTCCAGTGAAATGAAAAGGACAAACCTTTAGCTTTAGTGAGTTTAGTTCATAAAAATAAAAAATATGGATGATTTACTTCAAAAGAGGAGAAGTGAATAAATGCAAAAACTGAAGTCCAAAAAAAAAAACCTCAAACAAAAGCTACATAATAAAGCATGATAATATGACAATTAATGCTACGTTCACACAGAGCATATATTGCTTGTTATTGTGTTCACACTGGACTGTTGCTGCCTGATAATAGCGCATGTACCTACAGTTGCTAGAGGCTTGGTGCGAAATGTCAAAACTCACAAATCTTGCTCCAGGATTTTTTTTCACAGCTGCATTCCAATATATGAAAGACTTTGTGTCATATAATCCTGACCAGGCACAAACCACAGTTATTAATTTCTCCGTCATGATCAATTTTCAAAGGGTTAGCACTTCCGTCAAGTAAAAACAAACAACAAAAACTACCCATATATCACCACCAAATCCAGGTTCCTGAATGGCCAAAGTTCAATGGGTTTATCTCTAAACGCTTGTTCAGTGGATGGATATTTTGCACGTAGAGCCCAAAAACTAACTTAAAAACTTGTGTAGCGACACCAGAGTTAAACTTGAAAGCCTGAAATAAACATATACAGCATGTGTGTTTAGAAAGACTTTTGATTGGAAGCGGTCACTTAAACGCGCGTTGCAGAGGCCGGTGTGAATGTAGCATTAGACTACAACAGCAGGACAGACGGATATTTATTTTATTAACTATTTTATTTACTATTCATTTTGTTGAGTCAATTAGTTGTATTTGTTACTGAATATGCAAGAAGTTACCAAAAAAAATCATTATTGATGCCTTTTACTGCTTTTTTACAAGAAAAAATAATACATTCTTTTAAAATTCATGACTTTTATTTAGAGGTTATCCCAGCAATGGTTTGTAGCTGATTCAAATGGAGCATTTTAAAATTCACAGGCCAGACTGGAGGTATTTTGGGAGTGAGGAAAGGATGGCTAAACCAGCACAGACCTTTCCAGAAAGCTGTCATTCATGTGGCATTCAAAATGTGAGTTGAAAAGTGAAGAAAATGTGACAAAATATGTTAAGAAAAAGGAAAAACAGAAATTACTTTTAGCTGAACTTTTGCTCTAAAGTACTGGAATACTGATACATCGAACATCTCTTTTTGTATAAACCAAATAGTCAAATTATAACCCGTTCTTTATTTTAAGCTCTTTGGAACCAACAGGCCAACAATTGATGCACTAACTGCCAGGAGAGAATTAAAAATTTGCTTTTGAAAAATGTTGCCAGCATGAGTTGATAAATACGGCACACAAAATAAAGAGCATACGCACTGAAGTAAAATAATCGGCATAAGGTGAAAATATTACTAAAAATAACAAGGGAAAGATAATTGATTTATTAATTAAAGCCATAGCATAAGCATAAAATCTGGGAGTAAAAGTTTGTCATTATTTCTAACGGTAGTGCCTAAAAATAGTAAATCAGGAAAAGCATTGATGGGTTAGTAGCGCTTAACATAAATATGTGGAGGCGGCCGTGGTTGAGCTGTCAACCTCCCTTCTGTCTGCTCATGTTTTAAATGTCCTTTGGCAAGGCACTGAAGCCCACATTGCTCCTGTTGATCCGGCCTTGCATTCTCCCATTCTCATTGGTGTGTGAATTTGTGAATGGAACTGTGACTGTACAGCACTCTGGACCTTGACAAATAAAGAAGTGTTCGCCTAATGGCACATGACCTGTCTGCATTGGATTGATTACACATTTTAAGACAGCGATGTGTGTCTTCCAGGGTAAAAGTGGAGATAAGATCGGCTTTTTTCCCTCCAATTTTGTGCAAAGAGTCCGTCCAGGAGAACGCGTGTGGCGTGTCGTTCAAGGAACGTCTGGAAACCGTGAAAGAGGACACATGGCAGTCAGAGAGTCCCAGGTACAACAAACCATTTTTGTTTAGCATTTTTGTCCTCATCCTTCATTTTTTTTCCGAATAATATTAAACAGGAGACTGCCAATTATCACAGTGATTGTTTGGGCAACTGGTTGTTAGAATTGTGATTGCTTATTGAAGGCAGACTTGTGTTTATAAAGGGGGTTTGGGGACTGACATAATACACTTTTGAGCTTTTACAGAGAGGGGCACAGGGTGGAAAGCTAAAGTTTATTGGCAAACAAGTGGGCGCAGACATCTTTGCCATGTTATGTGCTTACGGCACAGACAGATTTTGCTTTTGTGGAAAAGGAGCAAAGGCTCAAGTAAATACAAATTTTTAAAAAAGCAAAATCGAGGCAGCTAAAGATAGAGAGGCTGGTTTGGCAACAAAAACAGCTTAAAAACAGCAGAAGAAGGGCCGATGAGGAGATGAAGAGGAAAAAAGATGAGGAGAAAAAGAGGATTAGCATGCCCCAGTGTGAGCTGAAAGCTAGACTGGCAGCTTTGAAAATAGCAGAAAATCGTAGAGAAGCAAGACAGGAATGGGTCTTTAGGATAAAGCCGACAGTGGTACAGTAAGCAGGTCTAAAAGTGAACGGAAGACTCACTTAGAAGACACACATGTAGATAAAGAGAGGATGAGAAAGGTAGATCATCCAAACTGCTAACTCTTAAAGATGTGGAGATGGTGTGCCAGGGTCAGCATCATCTCCAAGGTCAAATGGTGTCTTTACAAGTGTTGGGCTTTTTATGAAAACATGTGAGAATGATAAGGAGGACTCAGACTCTACCTAAAGCCTTTCAGGGTGTAGTCAGACTGGACACATTTGATTCCCTTAAAGTGAACCAATTCGCTTCCCCTGATTATCCAGAACAAATTTTCAGTCAGGATACACCTAAGCGAACCCTGGTCTGGGACCAGAAACCGCTCTCGGATCCATCTTGCAAGGTGGTCTCGGTTTGATTCTAGTCTGACTAGCTACTGTAACACGTGAACAACACACAAAGGTAAGAAAGAATGAAGTAGGCGAGATGGAGGAACAGTTGACATTTTTTAACCCCCCCAAATAGTGCTGATCACGGAAGTGTGCACTCTTTGTGCGCTCCTTATGTGCAGCCTGACTGTTAGACATTAGGAAATTAGACAATCAGTTTGTGTGGGCACCCTGTGCGTGGAGCATTTGGTCAGTAATGGGCCACTTGCACACAACTAATGACTAGAGTTAGGTGTAAGGCCACTGTACAGCATCATCAACCAGGCATGCAGCTTCCATCCTAACAAATACTTCATGATACACTTACCACACGTACGACATTCGTACGATCCTTTTTATGACCTCCCTTAAGGTGGTTGTGCAACCCTTAAATGAAAACAAAAAGGTAAATAGTTTAACAGCCGCCAAACCTGCAGGGTACAAACCTTTTAAGGGTTTCTTTTTTAACTTTTGATCTGCAAAACAAAGTCTCTTAAACTGCCCAGCTTATTTTAGTTTTGTGATCATTAAGTAGAATGTACTAGAAAAGAACAACGTACGCATCCACTGACAGTACGCTGTGGCTATGCAGACTATTCCTTTTTCTAGGTGCTCTGGTACTTTGAAGAAAAGATTGACAGACTTTTGATTTTGAGAAATAAACAACATAAGGAATGTAAATTCATTTTTATAAAATGACATACAATTGTAAATACAATTGTAAATTCATACATTCTTTGGCTATTTTAATTGTTCTGCTTTCAAGTTAGGGGCTGCAAGGTGATGTAGTGGTTAGAATTCTCACTTCACAACAAGAAAGCCCTGATCTGAATCCCAGCTGGGTACTTTCTGTGTGGATTTTGTACATTCTCCTTGTGCATGCACAGGTTTCATCGGGCATTCTGGCTTTCTCTCACAGTCCAAAAACATGCTTGATGGGTTAATTGGTGATTTGAAACAATACCTTGGTGTTAATGCGAGTGTGTGGTCCTGCAACAAAATCGCATCCTGTTCAGGGTGTAACGAAGAGGCAGAGATGTTTGGATCCATGTGCAACCGGTTTATTTTATATGGGCAAGACGTAACGTGGTCAGAGTCCAGGCAAGGGTCAGAAACAGTGGGGCGAGGCAGAGAGACGAAGAACAGGCAAAGATCAGGGCACCGAGAAGACAGACAATTTACTCAGACTATGAGTAAATCAACAAGACTTTGTGCTGAGCTGAGTCCGGGGTGAGTATATAGACAGAGTTGTGAGGATTTGAAACAGCTGGTGAGAGCATGAGTCAGAGGGAGGTGACTGATGGGAGTTGAAGTAAGGAACAGAGGAGCTCAGTACTCTGGCGAGGGCTCCCTCTGATGGCTGGAGGTGGAGTTGGATGGCTGAATCCTGACACAGGGCGTTCCCCGTCTCTGCCTGACAGTAAATGGGATAGGCTCCAGCAACACCACGATCCCAAAAGTGACTAAGCAGTTTTAGAAAATGGATGCTTTCAAGCTGTCCTGTTTTATCTGCAGTTGGTGCGATAAGTGTGAGTCAGTGTGTGTTTTTGCAGATGATCAGAATCATCAGACTGATTTTACTGCCACTACACAGATTGCATAATCAAAGATGACTAAACACAATCTCAGTTGTTGCAATGAACCTCATCATTTTTCAACTTTAAATAATAGAAAAATGTTGAGGCTGCAAATGAATTTTTACACTTAAACACTTCAATGCTGAAGGTCTTCTGGAAAGACCTCATGAAAAGTGAACACAGAACTTATTACATCAATACACTGCAACAAGAGGCAGGCTAAAAATAGGAAAAGAACACTAATCTCTGAGAAAAAATCACTACAAAGTGGTAACATTATCTGTCCAAGCAGCAAGTGACTACTAAATCAGAAATAGTATAACATATTACAATCTAGTTACAAGGAGTTACATGAGCATTCAGAAAGGAAAATTAAGCTAAACTGTAAGTAAAACTACTTTAAATTGAATGTTATACAGTCCAAAAGGTATTTTTTGCTAGTTTTATGACTTTTGATGTCTATAGTTGTTGTTCATTTTGATTACAGTGACAAAAAGACTTGTAATAATTGTAAATTACTCATTTTAGAACAAAATGAGAACATGGTCTTAGTCCAAGTTAACACATTCTAATAAATCCACATCAAGAACTTATTCTTAGAACATAAATCTAAATTTTCGCTTCTAAAATAATCACAATGAATGCTAGTCTGACTTGTCAACATTTGTTGAACTTTAAAACAACAACCAGTGCAATTTAAGTTTTTTTTTGTCTTACATCGACTTTTTTTTATTGTCAAGAGTATGAAGCATGAGGATTTTGCCTCATTTAATTTCCTTAGTTATAGATCGGTGCTGATTTTGAGAAAAGCTTGAAAAGGTGAAGTCTTATGATAAGTTAAAACAACCTTACAAAAGTTACAAAGACTTAAAAAATATGGGAAAATATCTTGAATGGCTAAAAATGAGCTTGAAATCATGGCAAGAATCAGATTTTTTGTAGTGTAGATGCAGGACCCCACATATGCATGATCTGTATAAGTGCATTTGATTTTGCAAAGTCTAAACACTGGAACAAAGCCATGCAAGTTTACATTTTGGTAACCATTTTTGCACAACTTTAAAGTTTAGAAAGAGAATGACAGTTTAATATCTAATCTCTGTATATTGTAATATTGTTTAAAACAGCTCTTTCCTAATATTTTCCAATAAAGTTTATAATATTTGCTTTTCTTGATGCAATGATAACTTTTTCAGAGCAAACTTGATATTATGTAACCTTCCTCTTGTCTGATCCTTTCAGATCTGTGTTGGTAAGAGAGAAGAAGGAGAGGTGTTTGTGAAGCTGAGCAGTGGGAAGAAGAGAGGCTTGGTCCCTGCTAACTCCATAGAGGAGATCTGAACCTTCTGTGTGGATGTCCATCCCTCCTCTACATCCAGCTGGGTTTTCCTGATTATTAGCTCTGCCCTCCATCCGCCCTTTGGAGAACCAGCAACCTCCTTCTTCAAACCTAACCGAAAATATGCACTTCTGCAAACATCTGAAATACTGATATTTGCACAACTGCAAGCCTTCAGTTGAGCTATGCAGTCTCCAAACTTCTACAAAATGAACTTCTTTTCAATTTTTAAGTGTTGCTTTTTACATGTGTCTTTCGGAAGTCAGCAGCGGTGCTTTGACAACAGTTTTAAAAATACTTTGGATGTTTCCTTACAAGCGTGGGAAGAGATTGAGTCCTGTCATGGGAAGATCATGCTGGTGTGCCAGTATCAAGTTTTTTTTCCCGCATGAGTCTCATCTATGTCTATTCGTTGTAGGATTTTTGCCCTGGGGACTGATATGATCGTCTGGCACAGCTACGCAATAAGAGACTCATGCCAAAAGCAACCACTGCCATCCATGGAAGCTAAGCTGCCACTCAGAGACAGACCACTTTCAGATGACAGGAAAAGGAAACAGGAGGCTTTCAAACATGCATATCCCAAACTTTGTGGGTGTAAAGTTTAAATTGGCCTCAAAATGCTTTGATTTCCAGGTCTCACAGAAAGATTCAAAAATATGTAATAGAAAAGTTTTTCCCCATTTGTCTGCAGAATAATTCATTAAGGATGCTTGAAAAGTAGAAAACAAGATTGAATAAGTATGTGAGGATTGTTTTTTTTTTCACAATCAGTAGTGACTGTCTTGAGTTCAAATCATGTCTTGCTAGGTTATCACACAGAGACGATGTGGAAACGATTCAAAGGAGGATGAAACAAGAGTCTTCCCAGTGAAGCAAGAAAAATGTGTTGTCAAGCGTTGCAAGTGGCCAAAGCTTTTTTTTTTTTTTTTTTTGCTATTTTCCATCATGGAGCTCGCGGGTCTGCATCCGCTGAGGCCTGTCGAGAGAGCAGCGGCAGTTTTTGCAAGCGCTGCCTGGCATTTTAACGTGTGCGTTCATGTTCAAACAGCAGGACGTAAACTGTAGCCAGTCTGCCTGAAAAACAACAGCACTACGGGGATGTTTCAGTCTAAGCTCCCCTGACATTTTGTAAGATGCAGGGAAAACTGGAAGAGAAGGCAATACAGTGAAAGGAAGACTTGAACCATTATAAGTCAGAATGCATTCAGGTAGGCTGGTCCCCTTGAGCACACAAGTCATCATTGATCAAAAGTCAGCCTGTCATGTTCCACGCCCTCCCTGGCCTCCACTGTCCTCTTGTTATTGATGTGACTTGTCAGTCCTGACTTTAATTTGAACACATTCCTTTGCTTGAATGCAAGTTCATTGCTGGGTAGTTTAGAAAAGAGAAAAGAACAAAGACAATGACTTGAAGCAGAAGACTCAACAAAAATTAGGAATTTTGAAAAATTAAGCCATTTTTTTCTGTTTGTCAGACTACAAATTTACAGTAGCTGACTTTTATTCTTGGTGGAAAGAAAAGCATTGTTTTTGTCTTGTCACAACAAAAGTAGCACTTTATGTTCATGAGCTGTGTTTTTCGATGATGTATCTTTAAGTTAATTGTAACTAACTAAACTACTAAATAACAAATGCAGCTTGTCTTCATCATCAAGCTCTTTTGTGGATGAGGTTTGTATCAGCAGGTGAGAAAGAAAGACGAACAATAAAAGAAAAAAAAGAAAAACTGGATTTTTTTTGGTCAAACATCATGTTTGCTTTTTTTTTTTTTTTCTTGTCAGACAAATCTGACTCTCGAATACCGGCTGGTCCGTTTCTGTGTTAAACTCTGCTCAAAAAACGCTTGGTTTTCTTCCACAGACAAGACACAAGCATACACTCACCGACCACTTTCTTGCCCAGCTGCTCGTTAACGTAAATTTCTAATCAGCCAATCAAATGGCAGCAACTGAATGCATTTAAGCATGTAGACACGGTCAAGACGATCTGCTGCAGTTCAAACCGAGCATCAGAATGGGGAAGAAAGGTGATTGGAGTGACTTTGAGCGTGGAATGGTTGTTGGTTCTGGTCTGAGTGTTTCAGAAACTCTTGATCTACTGGGATATTCACCCACAACCATCTTTAGGATTTACAGAGCTGAACGAGAAGAGAAAATATCCAGTGAGTGGCTGTTCTGCGGGCAGAAAAGCCAGAGATCAGAGGAGAACGGCCAGACTGATTCCAGCTGAAAGAAAGGCAACAGTAACTCAAATAACCACTGGCTACAACCAAGGTCTGCAGAGGATTATCTCTGAATGCACAACAATCTTAAAGCAGATTGGCTACAGCAGCAGAAGGCCACTCCTGTCAGCTAAGAACAGGAAACTGAGGCGACTGTTCTTAAAGCCTCACCAAAACTGGACTTTAGAAGATTGGAAAAATGTTGTCTGGTCTGATGAGTCTCCATTTCTGCTGCGACCTTTGGATAGTCGGGTCAGAATTTGGCGTCAACAACAAGAAAGCACGGATCCATTCGACTTGTATCAATGGTTCAGGCTGGTGGTGGGAGTGTAATGGTGTGTGGGATATTTTCTTGGCACACTTTGGGCTCCTTAGTACCAATTGAGCATTGTTCCAGTGACACAGCCTACCTAAGTATTGTTGCTGACCATGTACATCACTTTATCACCACAGTGTACCATCTTCTGATGACTGATTCCTGCAGGATAAGGCTCCATGTCATAAAGCTGGAATCATCTCAGACTGGTTTCTGGAACATGACAATGAGATCACTGAACTCAAATGAAACTTGCCTTCGTCCAACACTTAGATGGTTTGGCTCCAGCAACCCCATGACCCCGAAAGGGATTCTGCAGGTCCTGAAAATGTGCGGCCCTGGCAGCCTGTCCAGGATGTACAGTACTCCACCTTTGTCCTACAGTAGCTGGGATAGACCCCCTGCAACCCACATGAAGACCCTGAAGAAGACACAGCAGGAAAAGATGGATGGATAAATGGAGGGTTGGCTGGTTTGCAGTCTTAGAAGGCAAAAGAATCTGATTTCTCCACTGAAGCGGGCAGATTTACAGAGTGGAAAGTTTGGCTTTTTGTTTTTTGCCGTTTTGTCTGCGGTCACGCCAGTTTAGATTATCGACAGCTTCTACACAAGGACGCTTCTTTGCTATCGTTCTGCGGTTTTCATGCAAAAAGCTGCAAAAAACACAGAATATCCAGACTGAAGCTCAAGACAGCCGCAATATAAATAGCACATTGTGGCAGTGATGGAGGGATCGTAATTAAGGTCTGTTTACCTTATCCACAGCATCAATCAGAAGAAGATTAATGTTCTCTTTATATTTAGCACAGACTGTTTCAAGAAAAAACAATTCTGAGTGGCTTTGCAGGTTTGGCTTTATGCAGCATATAGACCACTATTTAAAAGTTTGCATGAAGCAGAAAAAACCTGAACACAACAGTCAGACAATGGTCAGCTGTGTTCTTCAGAACATTGATCTTCACCATGACGTCAATTTGGAAGTTTTTCTGAAATTTTGGCATCGAATGTTAAAGGCAATAAACTATGTGAAACTGTGTTTTTAAAAAATGCGTAATATTTAAAAAAATTACTTTATCCAATATGCTATCACAGTCTGCTCCTCCATAATATCGTAAACATTATGTTAACTTAATTTAGGCTTAAAAATACACTTTTTTCCCCTTTTTTACTTCTTTAAAAGCAGGAAAAACTACAGAAAAGAAAGCTTAAAGGAATAAAAAGTCTATACCGTTTCATCTGTGTGAGGATAAAGCAGGAGACTGCAACTTTAGGGCTAAAAAAAGCCATTTGGGTGATTTTCTGACTGAGCAAAGCCCTTCAAATGCTGCAAAATCTTACTTTATCGTTTAGAAAAATACACCTTATTTATGTTTGTGCTCATGAAGCCATCGTTTTAATTATAGCTTTCAAGTTTTTACGATAACGGAACTATAAAAATGCTATATTTCTCTACATAAAACGATTCTAGCTAGCTTATACTTTTTAAAGCAAGTCCCTTTCAAAATAAAATACAGCCTTTGTCAGAAGAGATCCTGCTGCAGCATCCGATTTACTTAAAATAAAAATGCCATGTCAAACATTGCATTTTCCTTTACAGTTTTGGTGTATCTTTATCATTTTTTCTCCTTTTACTTGCTTTTACCAACCTTTTAGAAGTATTTTAGCCTCTGAAAAGCAATTGAACTGTTGTGCAGCAGACAATAAGAATGTGACCCAACCCAATATTTTTTTTCTAATTTTGTCTTGTTTTTTTCACGATGGAGGGACAAAGGAGCAGCAGAGCCTTGGGTTGCAGACCTCTGGTCCAAAGAAACACGAGTGCATGTTGTAACATGCTGTGCATGAAATTAATATTTATCAGTCAAATAAACCTGTGAATTCTGCACCTGAAGAACTGTCTAGCTGCATTTGTTTGAGCCTGTATGAATTAAAACTGCTGCTGCCTTCAGTAATGAGTGAAAGCTGCAGTGCAGAACTGGCTACTGCCCTTTTGAGCTGCTACGTAACATGATCCGCTCTACTGTCAGGACATGACTGAGAGAATCCTGCTTGTTATTCCCTTATGCATGACAAGAACGTAGCAGAAGTTCTGAGGGTTCAGCTCTTTATGGTTTTGCGTCAAAAGGGACAAATATTTAACCACTTTTCTACTTTCTGGTTCACTTTTTCTCCAATATATCAACTAAAATAATGGGAACTGTGCTGACAGATGAGCTTTTGGTTGTTTTTCTCAGCTAGTGTGGCTGTTATACACCTCTATTAGCACTTGACAGCAGTGGCCATCTGTGCCTGAGAGTGCAGCAAGTCCTCTCAAGCCGATGAAACTTTGCCAGTGTGGGAGGACTGATGAGCAATTCTATCTTTCCCTCCCTCCTCTAAGAGTCATATTCAATCTTCAGCTGGTTTGATCTGCTTCTTCACTTCCTGCCTCCTTTGTAAGTCTCACTTCACAGCCTCACAGTGCAGCATCTTTCACCTCGTCGGCAGGCTTTAGACTCTTCCATCATTTCCTTTCTTTGCCTTCATGTCAGTCTCACCTTCTTGCATCAGTCTGGCTGAGAGTTATAGTACAGACAATCTGTGCTTTTGTAATTTTCCTGACAGAGTTTGTTTCTATTTTAACGCATCTCACTTAAAAGAACAAAAAAAGGAAGACGGCTTCTTAAAGGGGAATGGCCTATAGCTGTATTTCAACCTGGCAGCTCAGGCTCAGCGTGGCCACAATGCCAACTTTAGAGGGAAGTAAATCCACAGCCGGGGAATAATTAAAGCCAGGTGTAAATGTGGTTAATGGTGAAATCTGGTCCAGCAAAATGGCTATCTGACCCTCCGAGCAGCCTGCAGGGGCTCGCTCTTGCTCCTCCATAATAAACGTCCACTAACATTATCCAGACTGTCCCCTGCTGTTATTACTCGTCCCGTGACCTTTTTGAGGTGCCTCCCAGCTAGTGTCGGGTCTAACAGCCTCAGTGGCTCATGTGTGGCTCAGGTGAAGCGGGCGCAGTAAAATCAATATCAAAAGAGATAAAGAGAGAGGCGGAGAAGGGGAAAATAGAACATTTGCTGCTGCACTGAGCGTCATGTTCCTTTTTTGCTTTTCATCTCTGATTCACGTGGCTCCATGAAAACCCTCTCATCTAAATTTCCAACATTGTTGCAGATAATGGAGGAAAAGGCACACTTTTAGTCTAACATAATAAGCTCTTTGGCTCACACTGTGTGTGATGGATATTTCAGACTTAAAATAAATGGTTCCCTATAATTTAAATCAAAATATTTGGAATGATCCCACATGCTGATACAGAGTTACTGTGAACTGCTAATTAGTTTCATATAACACTTATGGAGAGCAAGTCTGGTTTTCTTTTCTGCCATTTAAATTGACCAGTGACAAGCTCCAAGAGAGCCTTTCCTCTCATTTAAAAACAATTAAAATAATAATAAAAAATCAATAAAGAGCTCATTTTATTTTATATCAGGAGTTTTAAAGCCCTACTATAATAAACTGTATTTTTGGTGTTTCTAATAAGTTCTTGTTGCTCTTTTTTTCCTCAAGATAGAGGACATATAGACAGAAATTTAAGCCTCAAATTGTATTTCTGTGTGTTTATTTATTAAAATCATTATATATTTTGCCTTTTTTTGTGATTTTTGTTGCACCAACAATGTCAGATTGGTGGGTAGTGGGAGACCGTGTAAACAGAGAGCTCTCAGCAACGTGGAGGGGACATGGAGGGCAGCGTTGCTCCACGCCAACAGTCCCGCCCACAATTAAAAAGTAAATGTCTAATGAACTCGAGCCGCTCTGCAGAAACTATGTCCAAGAAAAAATGAAAAGACCACATGGGAACACTTTTAAAATAGATCCAAACATGATCGGAGTGAGCCTTTAAATACTTTCATGTTCTGTGTCACTCTGACAGAAATCAACACATTTTCACTCATGGGTTTTCCTAATAGCTAAAACTGTTCCAAAAACAAAAGTTTTAGTTTTCCTATGCATGAACACAACAACACCACATTTGGAAAATGTTAATTCGAGTTTTTCTCTAATCTGTCAACTGAATATTGTAAATATTGCATCAAAAATATCCTAGTTTCTTGTGACATGAAACAAACATCTAAAACTTGTCAGCTCAAATTGAAATTTGTTTAAAACGTGCATTTAAGATTTAGTAATAGCTTTAGAAAATGAAATTAAAAATGCAATAGAAAATATTCTTCTCTCAAATGCAATTTTACTTTGGTTTTGCGATGATATTACTCTTGCATCCATTGGTTTTATTTCTTATAAGCACCTTTTCACTACTAAGTTTCATTAAGAAGAAGTAATTATGATTATAATCAAGCAACTTATAATGATTTTTAAAAGAAAATTGGCAGTTATTATAAAAATACCAGATAATTAGATGTTAAAGAACACAAGCATGGGTGAGCATGGGCGGATGTGTAAAGAGCTACTTCAGCTGCACTCCGTTTATCACTCTGGTTCACCCACACAGGGATGAACACAAAATAATCTGTTTGACTTCAGGCTGCAACATTTATGCAAATAAACACACAGGGAGGAGCAAAATGTATGCAACTTTATGAGGCAGAGGGACTTTATCAGCAGGCAACAGGGAGGTTACCTTAATCCTGAACATCTACATTTTCAAGTCTTTTTCTTGAATTTCTATCAACATTTCTTGTTGTTGGACATAAATTAAAAGTGGGCAGACAAAAAAAAAAAACGTCAAAAAATGTAGGTCAAAGGGCTTCCAGTCCAAAATATAGTACATTTGGAAAAGCAAAACCAAGCTTATGACACGGCAGTACAACTCGTCTCATACTGTTTATATGACAAGAAAAGATCCAAAGTAGCAGATTTGATGCACCTAAACAAACCAGAGAAAATAGAGAGCTTTGAGACAAAAGATCAGAGTGCCTTTGGAAGGACACTGGTCATTTTCACTCTCAAGATGAAAGGAGAAGATAAACATCAAGCTTCATTTTTCCACTAATGTTTGCTTGGGTCCTGGAAGTGCTCACCACTGGACAAGCATCTTTGATAAACGGCTCAGAGATGACATTTAAATTTTAAAAAACCTTATCTGCCATTTGTTATCCTGCGCTGCAAAAAATCTGGAAAAACTCCCAACCTGTAATAAGGAAATGTACTCAGATGCAATTTCTCAGAAAGTTAAAAAAAAAAAAAAAAAATTCTAAGAAAAAGAAAACAAAGGGTTCGAAATAGAAAAATGAAAAGTGGAAGGTCTTTTGTGGCAGAACACAGACATTAAAAAGAAAATGGAAACAGAAAACAAGAGCTTTTACTTGAAGCAGGTCACATCAGGTCAACCTGAACATAGCAAAAGCTGAATCTTAAGACAGTAAAAAAGACTCTTGTTTCAAGAAAAATTGTCCTATTTCCTGTCTTGCAATAAAAAGTAATCTTATCAAGAAAGTTTGTCTTTAGCAAACAATCTTAGTTTAAGAAAACATGCCTCAGACAAACTTTCCAACCACATTGGCAGACTTTTTTTTTTTTGCACATTTAAAGAAAATATTGTTCAGATTTTAAGAATTTTTGACTAATTTTAGATGGCCTGCTTTTGCAGTTAACCAGTTTTGGATTTAAATCTTTAGTTATGAGATGCAAAAAAAAAAAAGCTGTAAAAACTGATTAATTTTTCCTCCACAGCAACTATATCAGCCAGATGATCATCTTTTCTCCTAGTTTTTAATCTTAGGATTCATTAACCGACCAAAGATCCACCTGTGGAAACCACTGTTTCATACGTAACCAGTGTGCTGCTACACAAGTGTGTTGTGAGAGATTGTCAGGTGCACCATGGGAAATTATTCAGTAATTAGTTGGTCTGAAAAACATTTAACATTGCCAGGATATCAGCTTTGTGTTCATCCAAACAGCCTGAGACTTCTCACTGAGTATCTGGGAGATCATAAAAGACTGTTTTTTGTGTTTATTTGATTCTTCTTTAAGGCATTTTGATGAGAATTACTGTAAAAAGTTAAAATAGACTTTTAGAGGGCCCTTTTTCCCATTTTTCGTTGGCTTTGTGATTTTATCAAAGAAAAAGGTGGATATTGGCTCAAAAAAGTAAAAAAAAAAAAAAAATGATTTAGACAACTCGATGATTCATTAATCAAATCCTGTTTAATCTAATGATAACTGTGTAATGTCAAATTGAATATCTTTAGATCTTTAGTACTGAAACTTCACAGAATTAAAGGGGTTACTTGTATTTGTTAAAGGCGACACATGAAATTTGAATGTTCAAAAAAAATGGCAACAGTTACTATAACGAAATTATATAAAACTGAAAACAGTACTTTTTGGCTCAGTTTTTCATTTAAACGGTTTAGGATTTGACAAGAAATAACTGACTAAACCCAGCTTTACTGCAATCAAAAAGTTTGAGTGTCCAGGTGACCGAGAATTATTTCTGGCATCTTCCCTCTGGTACAGTAGTGATAAATTGTTTTGATTGATATTGGATTGCATGTATTATAAGTGAAACGGCAAATGAACATATAATTCAGTAGTGAAAGTTATTTTTATTACATCTTTTCCTTTCTGGATTTAGTTTTCTTGGCCTTGAAAATGTCACGAGAGACTTTGACTTTGCTAAACTGTGCAGTTTCTGTTTCTTTTGTGTGTGGAAAAACATGGGCCATCAAGACCTGAATGTTGAGAAAACACTTCAGTTCTTTAGCTCAGGTTTAAAATAACTAAACGTCTGAGTAATATCTATGATTTCGTTCATAAAATGCGACATATCCAGATTTTTTTCATGTCTTAAATGGCAAATGAATGTATTTTTTGAAGTTCTAATTATAATGAGTTTAATAAGAAAAAAATAGTTTTGCTAAGGTGACAATCAGCTTTCTAATGAAATCTTCATTGTTGTCTTTTTTTCTAAAAATAACAATCATTTGCACGAGAAACTAGCTCAGTGGCCCAATGGTGACGCATCCACTCTAAAAGTGTGAAATTAAGGGTTCAAATCCACATTTGACTCACAAATGGTAAAAAATCAGTATTTCTGAAATCTAACTTGCTGGTGGGAGGTGAGGCGGGGAAGCCAGACAGATAAATGAATTATTGGAGGTCAGTCGTTTCATGACCAGACAGAAGTCACTGTTATTAAAGTTATGGTTATTAGAAGTGACGGACAAATGACAAAGCAGGCAAAAAAAGCTGCTGGTAGCTTCTCTCCATGGGAATTAGGACTCTGATTCATCTTTAATAACGAGGGATGCTTTAAAATCTGACCAGTGACTCATCCGTCAACCTCTTTGCTGCTGATTAGTGCTGATTACAGGTAGACCACCATGAATAGCCCATGAAACATTGATTGCCCTACATTTGTTCAACACATCCCCCTTTTATTTACTGTGAACTTGTGCTTCCGCCTCAAACACACACACACACACACACACACACACACTGTTCATGATATGCTTGATTAAAAAAACACGAGCTTCAGACTCCCCGCTGAGTCCTGTTTCTATTCCTTATTGGTCTTCCATTTCTCTCCAACAGTTTTCTGCCGAAGGCATTGCTCATACTATACGCACACATTGACACAGGTGTATGCACACACACACACACACACACACAAAAAGGGCTGTTACAGTGAATAAACCACGTCATCCTTCTCCTCACTCTGATGACCTTTACTTCAGTCTGCATGAAGATTAAATGAAACTACGGCCGTCTAAAAGTAGAGAACGATGCATAACTCTGATTAAATGTCAGTTTTCGTGGTCATTTGGAAAAAAGCACCATTGTAATTTTCCAATTCAATCAAACTGGATGACAAACCAGCAAAAGTTGATGTGAGCAGATTAGAAATGGAAAAACTAGGTCCGAACAAAAGAAATTGAGTTACGTTTACAAATGGAGTGCCATTTTCCCTTGTAAAATTAAAATGTTTTTCAAATAGAAAAAAAGCCAGATTGAAATATTAGACAAAACTATTATATCCAAAACTCTGGTCCTTGGGCTGAGTGAATGAGGATCACTCTTTAATCTGGGCGGCATTACAGCACATCACATTTTTAAAATAAGCAAGATGACATGATCTTCAAGTAGAGCTGAAAAAAATGTCCAAGTTTTAGGCTTTTTATTTTGCCTGAAGTCATGAGCTCCTTTGGTGTTTTTTCATTTTGTACTTGCAGTGAGCCCTGAATAATTTACACTCTTGAACAGTTGCAGGTTGTGTTTTCATGTCTTTTTTAAGTAATAAATTGGGCCTAAATGCTGCTCAATGACGTGTTCTTAAGGGCAAAATTGCCAAAAGGGACTGAGTTATATATGTTTAGTATGTAAAAGTATTTTATTGCTTTATTTCTTTAATTCTTTTACTGACTTTACTCCCATACCACTTTTTTATTACTAAACTAAATCATTTCTGAGCATCTTCTCTTAAAAAATAAGCAGATTTTTTTTGTGGAAATGGTCTAAAATATTTGCGTTTCTGACAGCAAAATCAGTGAGCTGTCAGATTTTAGGACTCAAACAGGAAGTGAATGTCTGTCATAAACATTCCGGTAACCCCTGGACGCAGACTGATACAAATGTACATCTTTGGCTCGAAACCCTTTAGCATCTTCTTGAAAACAAAATCATCAATGAATTTTTTTCACATAAAAATAGATTCAGGCATTAAAAGTTTTTTAAAAATTGGGCTAGGGGTATTTTTTATGCACAACCTTAAATTTAAACCTTAACTTTTGAGAATTGTTTTTCTTTTTTCTGGCTGGTTGTTGGCATTGCAGCGAGAAACGTTCAATCTCTGTGCTTCTGTTTCATTTGATCCCTGCTGCAGTCAATCTTTTACCAGAAATGTACATTTTTCCTTTGGGGATCAATGAAGCAGCTTAGAAGACAGACTTGTGCTTGACATGGTCGGTCCTCTGCTTTGCTACCTCATATAAACTAGTCACTTGGAATTACTTTGCTGTTAAATGAACACAGAGCTGCCTGCTGAACTTTTTTTGCTTTAAAATGATTTGAAAGCAGATTTAAAGCAATTAGTCTCTGCATCCCACACCGAACCCTATTGAGGAGCAGACGGACATTTTCGCTGATGAAAGATGATTTGCATTTCCTCCTGCAGCTTGGATGAATAACTCAATTTGTCACGTGAAACAAAATAACTGTCAGTTCTCCAGATTTAATCCGACACCGGCTCTTGTAACGTGGATGCTTGCTGAAGAAAATGTACATGTGTCGAGTATCAACTTAAGAAAACCTCAGCTAATAGGATCAAAATGGCTTTGATGGTCCACAGTTGATCCATGCTAAATACGGACTCTAAAGTATTTGATTTCAAACCTAGCTTTAAGAAATTCAAGATACTTTACCAGTTTTTAAGTTGTTTTAATTTATCTTTGCTCTACACCTTTCCAAGCTTGTCTCAATCACCACAGTTTGATGGTTTTCTGTCTCCTTAAGAGCTAGGATCAAGAAATAAGAAAATTATTATTAAAATGGGTAAAAATCGTGTTGCTTCATGCTCTTGACAATTGAAACAGTTGATTTAAGGCTCAGCTTAAACGCATTTTAATAATTAGAATTACTTCAAAATGCAGAAAAGCCACACTAAATCTCGCAAACAGTTTTTTTTTTTAGCAAAACTGCAAAAAAATTACCTCTCACAAAGTATTTTAGCTTTTGGTTTAAATATCTTAAAACGCTTGATTTAAGACAAAACAAATGTATTAGTTTTACTCAAATGTAACGACTTGTTTTAAAACTAAAATTTTGAAGACATCTTGTCATTTGACTTTGATTTCAGGCAAAGGTTCAATTAAAACAAGTTGTTTTCACTTCACATAACCTTTTTTAAGCAGAAGTTTCTTAGTGAATGGTGAGTGGGCTCATTTCAAGAAACAGATGTGCTTTTTAGGGTAAGTTCCTATACACTTCTGTTTCATTTTTGCGACAAATTTTTCTTAAATTGTGTCATTCTAGCCTTTAAGATGATGATTGATTTGGGAATAAGGATAGCTGGCCTATTTTACCACTCACAAAAGTATATATTTTGGGGGAAAAATGCACATAAATATACCAACTTTGAAGATATAAAACTCTTTGATGCTTATTTTCAGACATAAAAGTGTTTATATCTAATTTCTACATTTAATTTTGTCATAAAAGGGCAGGATATCCCAATGTATTTCACGAAACCTTAATAAGACAAATTTTGCACATTGACACATTTCTTCACTCAAATCAATAGAAAAACATCTTGTATTTAATAATTGTTTACTTTTTTGTTGTTTTAAAGACCATAATGTGATGATTTAAAATAGGCCAAATTGGTACTAAGATGCTATTCTCATGTTGTTCACATTCTGTTGTAAAATGAGTCATTTCCACTCATTACACTAGCTTTTTTTGGAAACCATTTGCTTAGAACCAGCAAATGGTTTTTAGATTTTGACATCCCGCTATAAGATTTCTTGTTAAGTAAAATTTAGTTCCTGCATGGACAGATAATTTTACTACTTTCTAGTGATTTTCTTCTTAAGATTCGTGTTCTTTTCTTATTTCTAAGCTACCTCTTCTTGAATTGTATCAAATCACAGCTGTTCAGAGCTCCAGGCAGCAAAAAGATGAAGATTTTTCCTGAGAAACAGGTCTTGGCGCTGCTTCTGCATCTTTTTAATTCCACTTGTTGAATTTTTGTTGTTGCATTATTCCTGAGAATGAAACTGCAAAAACAACACATTACCGATTTTAAAAAACAACAATGTAAAGTGAAAAAAGAAGGATTTGTTTGACAACCAATTCAATCCAAGACATGCGCTGACGAGATTTAAATGGTGCATAAATGGGGAAAACTGTCAGTGGTTGACTGGTGAGTCACAAAAGGACATTTACACAGAAAATATACAAAATCTCTGTCATGCCAGCGTGACAAAATGGTCAATTAAATGGAAAGCTGGTTGAGAAAAGCTTGCAAAACGATATCCCATGGACTGACAACAAACAGCCTGAATTAAGGTCATTGTTGATAACTTTCGGGACTGGTCACTGCTTCCAGTTTCCTAGGAACAGAAACCTCCCGCCTGGAAAGAAAACCATATGGGATTTTGTAGACAAATTTCACTACTACAAACGGCACAACAACACTATCAGTTAGAAAGCTCTGTGCTGATCTCACTTTAAGTGGCTTTTTTCTTTGCGAGAGCATGGATTTGCAGCATCATTGATCAAAATCCAACAAGCGAGACTCAAATGTGATATATGGAAGATAAAAGCTGGAAAGAAACCTCAAAACTCTTGAAGAATTAACAGAAACACTGACGAGGCCTGCAGAGATGATTGAAGCTTCATCTAAAGGTCAAACTGGTCTCTTGGCAGGCTTTTAATAATTTCACTCTTCAAATAAACACATTTCCCAGGAGAGAAAGAAAAGCTCCAGTTTAAAACCCAGCCGTTTCATGACTTGTTTGTGAAATCAACCTTTATGGTTGTAAGAGGATGGATTTTACTACTTTTTAGCCAACAATTGGTTGGATATGTAATCTGTTAAATGAATACAGATTATAGAGAAACCTTAATAAGCATTTTTGTTTGAACACCCAATTATTCCTCATTTTTCAAGCATTTAGATAAAAAGAAAATGTTCATACAACCATGTTAAGACATCAAATAGTTTAGTCTTTTCTTATAAGACTTTAATTAGTTAAATAGTGAAACTTTTGTGATACAAGTTTCTAAAGAATTACTATTAAAGGCCTTTTCTCTTTTATTTTCTAACTTTCTTCACTACTTTTGAGACAGTTTGTGAATTAATCGATAAAATGTGATTTTCAATGCCAGAGTTATAAAAACAGTTTATATTCTGCATTATGTTTGCATCAAAATGAAAAAAACTGTAACACATGAAACAGCAAGATTAAGATAAATAATTTTATTCAATCCGAGGATCACCAATTTCAGAGAACGAGGAAAACACTCAGAATGAAGAGATTAAAATTCTTGAGTTTAATTACTGTGTTTGACAAATATGTACAGTTTTGCTCCAGCTCGGAAGTTTCAAACACACATGGGAAAGAAAGGTTTTAGGTCATCTATTCTGGAGAAAGCAGGCTGAATCAGGGCACGATGACTGTACCATTAACCTACTTTCATTGATCTTGATTTTTTTTTCTCGTTCTGAGTGAACTTTTATCTCTTCTACGAACGTGAATATTTTTGCTCAACTTTGAAATGTAAAAATTCAATACTGTTTAGAGCTTTATTGGCTGACAAATGACTAAATGCCGATAATTTAAACTGAGTTCTCAGTAAAAATGTAGTCATAACGCACACAATATTTTTTAACCAAAACTTGAACAAGGTCAGCAAGATTTGCTCAGAAAAGCGCAAAGATCAGAGATTTTCCTTTTGGGTTGAAGAATGTTCTGAAGCAGCAGCTTTGGAGAAACGTTTTACCTTTAAAATTTTTAAAATAGTAAATATGTTCAAATTACTACTTACTACTATCCAAGTATGATAGCTTAACTCCCTTTAAAAATCCAAACACTGAAGCAAAACTTAAATATTTGATGTGAAAAAGGTCTTGCAGACCCTTTTATTTTTTTGAACCGCTGGTATATTAAGAGTTCTCCTTTTCACTATTCTGTGGAGCACGAGTACAGAATTCCACCTCAAAAGTTGCAAAGGTCAGGCTCTCTCTGAATAATTGGCATGGCCTTTCCAATGAGCCAGAGGGTGATGATGACGAGGGTGTGGTTCAACACTTGATTCAGCGTTGCTGGTATCAGCCCAACACTTGTCCAACCTTCGAGAAAGCACCCTTACACAGCGGTTCACCTGTTTCACCACTTTCTACAGCAGCGACAACTGCAGCACCCAGAAGACTTATTACATTAAAGCTATGGCAAAAACACCCAAAACAAATCAAACTTTTGTAAATAACTGGAGTCAAATGAATGGCACAACCAGCTATGGATGAAATTAGTCAAAGTTGCAGCTTGAAAAGCATGCAGCTTCGCTTTCGTAGGACAGGTGTCATGTAGGAACCATCAAGAGGCAGTCCGGGCATGAGGAAGGGCAGCCCGAGGCTGCAGTTGCACAGAATGACCTTCAGCAGAGACACCATTCAAACTCAAACTGACAGACAGCTTCACTAAACCCAAACGGGGGAAAATTCTCAATCAAAAAGAGCTTGAGGCCTTTAATTTAAATATTCTCATGCAGCATACAAATCCATCCTAAAAACCCAAGTCAGAATTCCAAAACCTTAGAGATGAAGACAAGGAAACTAGAACCCCATAGATTTACAGCAACAGGCCCTTCAACTTCCACTGCAATCAGTCGCCATTTGACAGAGGCTCAAATACTTGATGAATCTCAACTGCCCCCAAAAGCTAGAAGCTTTGTGATTCAGCTCTTACGCACACATCACTATTCATACCAAATGAGCTCCAACATGTGCAGCAAATGTCAAATATGTGAAACCAAAACCAGACAAAGAATGGATGCAGGAGGAGAGCAGCTGTTTGTGTGGGCCAGTGATGAGCTGCTCTTTCCATCAAGAGTCTGAACCAAACAGATCAGCTGCTGCTGATGGGCTCCCGACCAGCTGCACAAGCACTCAAACATTAAAGTACCACTTTGAGCAAAACAAAACTCATTTTATTGGGTCAATGACATTACAAAGCATTTTAATTTACCCTTTTACTTTGAAGGAAATTGCATTTGAGCATTCTTTGATGAACATAAAATGGCTAAGAAAAACTAAAAAGACCCAATTTCCTATAAATTACTGATCGGATCTGCGTTTTCATTTAACTGGTGCCACCGTCGGACTTTCCAGAGGACTGGGGGGCTTGATGCTGAACAGGTCACGTAGGTTGACCTCCGTGTCGACAAAATGAGGGATCTTGCGCTCGTTAAAGAGACCCGAGAGGTTGGTTTCCACTTTGGCGCGTCTGGAGATTCGCATGCGCAGAGCAAAGAGCCGCTGCAGGTTTTCCTCCACGAAGGGATGGTTGTGTCCATTCAGACGCTTCTGCCAGTACTTCTTTGGCCTCTGAGGTTTCTGGTAGGAAAGAAAAAGTTAATGCAGCATCTTTAGCTTTAAATTTTCTAATGAAATTTAAAGGACTCACCTTTGCAATTATGCCGCTTGGGTCATGGTGAACCAGGTGCCGCTGCATGCTCTCCTGCACCGTTAATGAATCACTCAAAAAAGCCGTTTTCATGCTAAATCATTTTGGCACAAGCTTACCCTCAAAGCAAATGTGCGCAGACAGTCGGGGAAGAAGCATTTATATTTAAGGAGCTGGAGATGCACTTTGCGAATGTGATGCTCCAGGTTAAAGGTCGTGGTGAAATACGCCTGGCAGTTAGCTCTCGGACACAACAGCACAGGTTTGTGGGAAGCGTGGATGCGTTTGTGCCTCCGCAGAGCAGCTGATCTGTTGTACACCACCTTGCACACTCCGCAGGTAAATGAGGCTGGAAAACGTCAGCAAACAGTCTTCTGCGTCACTGCAGACTTCTCCAAGTTTGGAGCATAGGTAAACACTCACCTGGGTGTTTGGTCAAGTGCTTTTGGAGTTTGCTCCAGGTGTGTTCAACAACCTGGCAGTCTTTGTGAGGACAGCGATAACCTGCAGAGAACAAGCATATTTTTGACTAAATACTAAAAGTTTTGAAGGATTTTTAAGGAGAATGAAGACCTCCCCATCAACCTGCATGCTTCTTTTCATGGGCTTTGCGTGCAATATGAGAGTCAAATGTTGCCGTACATCCAGTGTTAGAACATCTAAGAACACAAAATTAAAGTTTGTTAAAAACAAACCTATTTATTTGGGTCAAATCCAAACATTTCTTGTTAAACAACCTAACTACGGACATACTTGAAGTTCGGATGCACATTGTGCTCCTTTAAATGCAACTTCAACAATCTGCGCTTCTTGAAGGTCAAGGAGCACTTGGGTTGATTACACTACGGACAAAAGTGGTTAAAGCAAGACAGAACAACAATGAGGGTAGATGTAGCTTTGGCGCCATCTGGTGGACAAAAAAGTACAACCTTGAATTTGTGGTTCTCATGAGCGCTGTTCTGGTGTTTCTTCAGCCTTTGCGCATTGAAGAAGCCGTTTGCGCAGTTCGGAAACTTGCATCTACGGGAGTCGAATCAAATTACGATATTTCCATTAAAAAAAATCTATTTTAGTGTTTAGTTTCTTACTGGAAGCCTTTGACTCCCTTATGCTGGAGCATGTGCTTCCTCAGATGGGACGTTCTCTTGAAACGACGACCACACCCGGCTTCTGGACACGCGCACGGACTCTGCGCAAAGCAATTTAAAGTTTCTTCCTACATCTAGTTTCAAATCAATGTGCACATTTCAATTGCGCTCTTGCTGAGCCATAATTGTCTCCATACCTCCCCGGTGTGCACAGTTTCGTGCTCCTTTAGTTTCCACTCCCTCGGGAAGCTGACTCCACAGCCGGCGTGGGCGCAGCTGAACACACGCTGTGGTCCAGCCCCAACACCTTTCTCAGCCTTCATCATCTTCTACTGAATAGAACTGCCGCGCCTTTTCGTGGACTATTTATAGCTTTTTGGGGGGAGTGCCGGATCATCTTCTGGTCCAAACACATGAAAGTTGTTACCCTGATTGCTCCACATCTGTGTCAGCTGTGATTTTCTGAAGACCCGGCACACCTCCTCACAAAGGGTTCTGTAATACTGTCATATGAACAGCAGGTGGCAGTGTCTTTCTAAACACAAAACTGCGTTTGAAGGAAAAAAGCTTGAAAAGATGCTTAATCTCATTGTAATGGGAAAGGGAAAAAGTACAAATGAAATGTTTATTATAATCAATGATTTATTATGTGTTAAAAACACATAACTTTGTAAAAACAACTGCTGACCTATTGTGCTGAATGGTATTTTTAACTTTTTTTCCCCCTTTTAAATAGTTTTTTGTTATTATTTTCATGCTCAGTCTTGGTATAACATGAAAGGATGTTTGATTATATTTGTAGTCTTTGCTTTACTTTGTGGAGTTTGAACCATCACAGTCTTCAGTTGAGTTGGTTGGTGAGCTCTGAGTCATTTTTTATGACTGAAATGTGTGGTTTAAACGGGAAAAAAAATCCTTTTTTGGTTTCATTTCCGCTAATAAAAGATTAAATAAAAAAACATTTTCTGAGTTTTTAATATTGCTAAATTGTTTTAACGTGATTAATAAGTCAGTAGGGGGTTGGTCCTGCAAACTTCTAATAGAAATCCCCCTGATCAGATCATTCTGCTCTTTTTTATTCAAACATTTTATGATTTTATTCGGTTTTTTTATGTGAAACATTACGTTTCATATAAAAAGTTGGTTGGGACTCTCTTTATTATCCAGCTGTCTTTTCTGAAGGATCCTGAAGCTTTGCAAGAGCAGATGTAAGTGAGACACAACCAGCATGCGCTCTGCAGCCCTGACTGCTCACACACCACTCTGCACTTTTTATTCATCAGCGAAGCAGCGTGTGAACACAGAAAAGTCTGATCAGCAGCCATAAATCTGAGAAAGTGTTGATGTTTTAATGCAGATTACCTACAGACAAGCTCGTTGATGTTTTTTCATTGTTAAAAAACTGATCTCACCAAGGAGGAACCAAGTCTGGAGCAGATTTATTCCTCAGTGCTGCATTCTTCCTCAAACTCACTCCTCCTCCTCTATCTTTCATTCCCAGTTGGTCTCAAAGGGGGGTAAATTAAATATTCAGAGGGGGCTGTCAGTGCACAATGTGCCTCCATTAGTGTGGGATCTGCCGCAGGATGGCTGCAGAAGACATGTTTGCACGACAAGGCTAAACCCTGCAGGTTTGCAAAGATAGAGATGTGCAGAGCTTTGCAGGATTTGAAGATCCTGTGCTGAACCGGGCTTCATGCACCTTTTGGAGTACCCAGTTGATTTTTAAATTATTTCTCATATAGGTTTGATGCAAAGTGCATTTAAACATTTTATGAAATTGATAAACTGAATGTTGGTTGAAAAAAAATTTTTGTTTTGGGAGAAGTGTGACTTAGATATTTTTTCCAGTGCTGCTGGAAATGGTACGATATAATGTTATTAAAATGTAGTAATCATTTATATGTATCACTACATGCAAGTTTTATCCCCTTGAGGTCTTCAGATCTGACAGCTGGAATGGCTTCTGGAGGGGTGCAATTCATAGCAAGTAAGGAGCATCCAGAGACTCAGTCACTGCTCCTCTGCAGCTGGTCAGGATTTACTCATGTCCCAGTGAACGGGTGTCATGACAGAAGCTGAGTTTGCAGGAGAAGCTCTGTCTCAACCAGCTTGTGGATGCATGATGCAGGTGTGGAAGGTGAAGGTCTGGATCTCGGCTCATGACCTGCTCTCAGACAGACAGCAGGAAGTGCTAAATGATCAGCGAGCCAAAATGGGTCATGGAGGTAAGATGGGTCACAAAGTGAGAATAAAAGCAAGTCAGTCTATTATTTTTGAAAAAGTAGCAAAAAGGTGCAAAAAATTGATTCTTCCAAGCGTATTTTCTTTGAAAGAAAGTGTCTGTGACCTTTATATGGTCTATTTTAACAGAGAGATAGTATAAGTACAAAATTATCTGCTTTATTGTGCAGAAATTATATTCATTTTTGGTGAAAATTAATAAGACATTTCTCAGAATGTGATCTCCACCCATCAGCAGCGGTGTAACAGCAGGCGTTACGTGTTTACGGGAATAATATTGAATATTTAAGGCGTATTTCCACAGAAACAAGATTTTTACGCGGCGATTGGGGGTTTTACGCACTGGAGGTTTTTCCTTCGGTCGGGTCACACCTTCATCCTCTGAACTCCCCTAATTATTTCTATTTCCTCTTTTTTTAATCAAATAAATGAGGTTCTCCAGTCTCCCTTTGAAGGCTTTTCTTCGGCCGCCTGGCTGTCGCATCTTTTCTATGCGCAGAG
The DNA here is from genome assembly GCA_036245035.1 of Adrianichthys oophorus. Lineage (NCBI taxonomy): Eukaryota > Metazoa > Chordata > Actinopteri > Beloniformes > Adrianichthyidae > Adrianichthys > Adrianichthys oophorus. The sequence continues at coordinate 750,599 of BSAI01000089.1, read as the reverse complement.
CTGCATGGCAACGAGAGGAAGAGGAGGAGGAGGCTCGAGATAAGGGAGGGTACCGCGGCCCCACGTGTCCCACTCACCGCATCTCTCTTCACTTTCCCATCCCTTCGTTTCCACTTACCGCAGCTTCGCATAGGCTACACACACACTGGCGTATTTTCCCTCATCCATACACCCCTATAGCACGCACCCGCGCGGCGTTGCGGAGCGATGCGCCCGCGATGCGCGCTCTCCTCGCCGATCAGTCTCTAGGCCCGTATCGATTCATTTTTCATCATCCTGATATGCAGATCCAAATTCGCCGTGGCAGCGTCGGCCGGAGCTGAGAGGGCGAGAGGTAGAGAGGGGGAGAGATGAGAGGACGCGCATCATCAGATGTTTAGCAGATTAACTTTGGATCTTCGCCACCATCTCTGCTGTGCGTTTTTTGGTCTTCTTCCTCCTCTCCACCTACCCGGTTCCTGACGTTGCGCGGCTCTCCATGCTGTAATCCGAGGGAATATGTGAAGATCATGCGGGCGGTGTGGTGCTTCATGCTCTTTGCTGCAGTGGGCGAGAGGCTTGCAGTCTCAGGTAAGGCGAGAGGGAGGCGAGAGAGGGGGGCACCCTGATCATTTTTCCCCTGCATCCACATTTTTTTTTTCCTCAAGCAGCACTTTTTCAAGCTTGGCTATGGGGATTTATTGGATTGGATCTCGGTGCCAGCCAGCACCCCGGCCACCCCGCAGAACTGCTGCATCAACACATCTCCACCGCACATCTTTCTCAGCAAACGTTCCCACAAAGCACCACCCACCAGGGAAATCATCCCACCCTTACAATCCTCAAAATGCACATAAATCTGCCTGAAAACGCATCTGACATTTTCAATCATATAATTACTTCTATTGGTTAGGGGGGGGGGCATAATTTAAGTTCATTGAGTGGGCAATGCCTTAAACTGGGTCATCCAATTACCTTTCAAGATGAAATTTTCCCATTAATGCCATATAATTCAGTTTAGGCCGCTCCTGTTCCCCTCCTGAAGCCTGTGCAGGATGAAAGCCTCTCTGTCATGCTGCATGCAGGTGTGGACAGGAGCACGCTGCAGGATGGAGGCATGTGGGACTGGTTTGTCCCACCAGGCTGGCTGGACGCTGGGGACTCTGAGATCACTCATCCGAAGCGGCTGGTGCAGCAAATTGAGTCAGAGGAGGAAATGGCTCATGACTTCTTAGACACCCGGGTGAAGAACAGCAGCAAAGACAGCATGGTGAGTTGAAGCTTATTTTCTGTGAATTCTCCGCCCGCGAGGCTTAATTTGGCAGCAGGGATGCCCAGATCCCTGACAAGGAGTCTTCCCACAAATTGAGGACAAGATTTCATTAAAATGAACGTGTCCCGCTGCACGGTGGTGCAGTGGTTAGCGCTCCTGCCTCACAGCAAGAAGGTTCCCGGTTCAAGCCCTGGCTGGTGGACCTTTCTGTGTGGAGTTTGCATGTTCTCCCCGTGCATGTGTGGGTTTTCTCCGGGTACTCCGGCTTCCTCCCACCGTCCAAAAACATGCTTCATAGGTTAATTGGTTACTCTAAATTGTCCCTACGTGTGAATGTGAGTGTGCATGGGTGTGTGATTGTGGCCCCTGCGACAGACTGGCGACCAGTCCAGGGGTGTACCCTGCCTTCGCCCATGAGTAGCCGGGTTAGGCTCCGGCAACCCCGTGACCCCGAAAGGGATAAAAAGAGGATTGGAAAATAAATGAATGAATGAATGAACGTGTCCCGGGTGGACAATGAAGGAGAATATCGGTTTAAATCAGAACATTAACGATGAGCTCTCACACCACAGGTACATCTATTTGTGGTCTAAACTATCATCAAATGAAAGTCAACACCCAGTTTTTCTTAGTAGCAGCATGGATCACATTATTTTTGTCCTTAAATCTCCTTAGACTCCACCAGCAGGGTTTGGGTGCCGTTACCATCATGCACCAAGCTCGGAAACCGAGCCCCCACCTTGGCACAGTTTAAATACAAGTCCATCAAAAAGCTTTATAAATGTTTGAGAACATGTCTGCCATCATCTCCACATGACCCATCCTGATAGATTCAGACGTCACAAGTAATATTCCACCATGAGCCCCTCAATTCTTTTTCATTTTTCAGTGGCCTGTTGAAGTATGTCCCCATTAAAAATGAAACAGGCCTGTGTGAGAAGTGCTGCATGGTCCAGAGTACGTCCTCTCTTCACTTTCAGTCTTTAGACATGCAGAGAAATGGTTCAGATGTTTGCTTTTTTGGGGTGAGAAGCAATAATAGATCAATTAAAGCAGCTCCTTCGTTCCTTTGGTTCTTTAGAACACCTCCCTTCTTCATCTGCTTCAGTTGTCGAGGCATGTTGTGTTTTGTTTTTTTAAATATTAAAGATGCTCCGGATGAGGGATGAGATAAATTTAGAAACAGCAGGGGTGAGGAGCTGAACTTGTTTCTGCTTATCTGTCACATCATGCAGGTTTGGAAATAGATGAAGCAGCGCTTGTGCCCGGTTTCATTTCAGCAAAGCGGAATTTTGCTTCATGGGATTTTCAGAGAGGCTGAATCAGGTGTGTCGGTAAAAACCGACACACCTTGACTTTACTGAGCAGGAATATTCATGTTTTTTAGCACTCAAATGGAGGAATGTGGGAAAACACTAAAGGAATTGTATTCCAATCTTTCGATTGAGCACTTTCTTTGTCTTCTTCTTTCATTCACCACCCACTTGTTCAAATTCCAAAGCATTGACAATGCTCTAAAATTTTCTCAAAGCAAAAACTCAATGATCTAAAACCTTTTTCATCTCCAAATTAAGATTATTTACACAAAGTTGCAATATTAACAATCAAATATGCCTTCTTATCTTTAGAAGTTCTGGAAGTCGTTTTATTTTGGCATGGCAACCATCCTTGGAAGGAGAAAGCTGGATGGAATATGTCATGGTTAAGTTTGGTTTTGTCTTTTGAAGCACATTTTTATTTTATCCATTGTACTTTATTCACCCTTTAATTGGAAGAAGAAATGAGTGGGTATCTGGAATGCTGCCTCTTTTCTGAGGTAAAAATGGTAAATTTAGAAATCTCAGCTGACAGATTTTTCTTTGAAGACCTTTTTTTAATCATGTAGGAATCACTGCTATTTATTTCTATTTTTTCTCTCTGATGTAACATAAAAAAGATAACTTAATCACAACATTAAATATGCAAAGACTATTTTTGCATCTAATCAGTCCTTCAGAGAGATTCTGCCAGATTGAAAAAAAAATCCTAAAAACAAAACTTTTCTTTTTCTCTTAAAGCAAACATAGCAAAAGGACAAATGAAACTTCTGGTAGAGCTTTGGGAAGACTAAACTTTTTTTTTTTTAGAGATCTGTGAGGAACTGATTAAAAAGCTGCGAATGTTAGAACAGAATTTGTGATAGGAAACTAAAAAGAAAAAAAAACTTTCAGGTTTGGAGAACTAGGTGTTGATGAACACATTTTAAAACTCTGAAGTCTTGATGGAAGTGATTCTTCCGCCACAAATCCAACCTGCACAATGCAGATGAATGATTGATGCAATGACAGTCGAGGAACACACATTATTACAGCTTTTTCCAAGACAGTATAGTAACAAATCTGTTGTCAGGGCTTCCGTGGAGGAAATCATTTGTGGATCATGATGCTTTTTGTTGTAAAAACCCAGTGATTCACTGCGGCCTGGCTCCTCCAGACTGCGATCAAAGCCACGCTGGCACGGTCCAGCCGGCCAAACACACTCTGTCTGCAGTAAATTTCTCTCTGCCTCTGCTGGCCTCGCTGCTTCCTCACCTCCCCTGCACTGGCAGCCATCCAGGAGGGACACTGGCACAGTGTGGATGATTATAGACCATTCCAGTCAAGTGTTGTCCTAATCTCCTTTTGTCAAATCCTTTTTCTGCCCATCACTGCACCAAAAACGGTCTTTGCTGTTTACCTTCAAGTTCCACTCCAATCATCTTTTGATCTATTTTAAAATTCTTTGTTTATGAGAAGCAGCAGTAGTTCATTTGAAATTCAAGTCTGAGTTGTGGGCGAAACCGTTGGCCCAGAGTAAGCCTGCCCTGACTTTCCATCATCCCTTTGTTTAAACTCTCTCCCACTAGCTTAGAGCCCCTTCACAATGATTTGAATAAAGAAATACTCAGAAATGCAATTATAAGCTTAATTTTCCTTATATATGACATCTATTGGGAGAAAACATGTAAAAAAAAAACCTTTTTTCATTGAAGTGGGTTTTTCAGTCAGCATGTTTTCTGTCAGTCATATTTCAGCAATACGTTGTCTCTCTAACTTGTTTTTCCTCAGCCTGTCCACTTGGCCCAGAGTTGTTTTCAAGTAGAAGCCTTTGGACTCACCTTCACTTTGGACCTGGAACTAAACCAGTTAGTATCAGATCACGTTTTTCTCTCGTTTTTTTTTTTTTTTTTATTCGGTTCTTGCTTGTATCAGTAAGTGCTCTTAATTTACTGCAGCTGCTCTCATTAGCATTTTCCCCGCTCTTACACAAATGCACTTAGCGCCACTATTATGCTACACGACAAGATGGGGAATACCAATGTGGCACTTCCACAGACTCGCGCCCATTTTAATGATCCTGCATGCTAATAATGTCACTCACTCTGTGGGATACACTGGAAAGGAGAACCTCCAGTGGAGGGTTAAATTTTCTGTGACTGCAGATCCTCTTGGATCAGATGCTGACGGCCTCTCTGCTCTCCTTTCAGTCACCTGCTGTCCTTGGATTATGTGGAGCGGCACTTCAACCACAAAGGCAGACCGTTACAATCTGTGGTAAACTTGCCTTGTATTGTAATTCTATGAACTAGTCTTTTTTTTTTTGCATTTGGCACATGGAAAGTGTTTTGTTACAAGTGATGCCCAGAACAGCTCTGAGGCTGTTAGAAGAAACATGCTGCCAAAGCGTTAATTTAAAGTTTAACTCAATCCTCAAGGGGTCCCAAGTGCATTATATAGCATATGTCCATCCATAGATGCTCTCCAAGGGACATCATATCCTAATTTTAGTTGCATTTGTTAACAAAAAAAATAAGCTTGGTTAGCATTTTTTTTCTTAAGGTCAATTTTAACGTCATTACGATATTTAATGAATATTTTTACAGTTTGATTTCATCCTCCTTCTGTATCTATTTATAGAGAGTGCACTGTGTCCTCTGCTTCAAAAGTAGGCTGCAATGCAACTGTTAGGACTGAGAGTGTCTTGCTGGTTTGCACAGACGTGGGTTTACCTGCCGGGCTGCTGCGGCCTTTGTCCGAACAAAAACAAGTGATGCAAAGCCTCAAACCTGCAGAGAGGATCGCAAAAGAGTGCAGAAGGAAGGGATGCAAACCTTTGATGTCATGGGTTTGCATCAGGAGGCACGTGACAGTATTCTGCTCGCCGGCAGGGGTGGTGGTGTTTTTATATATATATATATATATATATATTTTTTTTTGTTTTTTTGTTTTTTTGTTTTTTTTTTTTTACTTTTTCTCCTGTCTTTTGTACAAATTTGCCACTCGTTTCCCCTCAAGCACCCACCCACCCAGACAGCCAGGCAAGCAAGCACTACACGTCCCCACCCACAATCGTTCTGAACTCTGCTTCAGTCCCCCTGACCAATCATGAGCTTGTTTCCATAGCAACCAGTTTGCTCAGCAGTATCATTAAGTTCTTGGCAGCCAAGAGAATGAAAGAAGACCAAGAGAGAGGAAAGAGCAGGGGCTCAAGCGAGGGTAGGAAGAGGAAGAAGAAGAGGGGAAGCAAGGAGTTAAAATGCCAGAGGGTAAAAACAGAAGCTTTGGCATTTTGGGGGCATATGCATTGTTTGTGTACAGTAAACTCTGAGCGGCGGGTGGCCAGAGCTCGCAGGGCTGCTAGTAGAAACCTACAGCCAGAGCAGATTGTCACTCAGCTGGACAGAAGGCCTCACATGACATGCCGCCCCTCGCCATGGCAGTGGCGGCATATCGGGATGAGCCTCTAGCTGTTGTTGTGAGGCCAATGTCCCGCCGTGCTCAGTTTGATCCAGGTGAACCAGCACTTCTCACCTTGGCGGGCGGTTCCTCCTCACCTCACAGAGTAGATTTCTTTGTCATCTTGTGTCCTTGAGCTGAAGCTCGTTCGTTGTGTGGTTTGTTCTTAAATCAAACGAAGATGGCAACACTGGTGTTGATTTATTGAAGAGATCCTTCAGTTGGGAGTCCCTCCACCTCTATTGTAAGTGAAGCACTGGAGAGTGAGTAGGACACAAGTAGGTCACAAACTGCCATAAACATGGAGGTGGAGGAAGAGAAAGAGGAAAGTAGTGTGGGTCTTTTTTTTTCCTGTCCACTGTGAGGATCTGAGATGTGCAGTGAAGTATAAAAGCAACCATGTGAAGCCACAAACACTGGTTTGTTGTCTCCTTAGGGTGGGGAGCACTGCTACTACCAGGGAAGGTTAAGAGGTTTAGCTCGATCCTGGGCGGCTGTCTCCACCTGCCATGGTCTGTGGTGAGTGTAGCAAAAAAAGAAAAACATCAGAATAAATGCAACCGTGTTTTCTTTCCCCTTACTCTGCCCTGCTTCTTTCAGTGGCATGTTCTCCGACGGCTTTTTCTCGTACGGAATTGAGCCCATTCATAACTCCAGTAATCAGGTAGTAAAATGATTTGTTTTTTTCTTTAATTTGTTTGGGAGTCTGGATGCTAATTTGTTGCATCTATCATTGTCAGGTTGATGGGGCTCACTTAATACGTAGGATGCAGGATATCAGACTCACCCCGCACTGCCCAGGTATGCCGTCACAATCAACCATAGCAGCAGAAAGCTTCAACCTCAATTACTTTTTTTAAAAATCAAGTTTTATGCTATGTACACAGCAGACATTTGTCCAGTGGTAAACATGGGTTCTTGAACGTGTATTTAGCATATGGTGTTTATACTTGATTTATACTCGATACTCGAGGCATGGTGGAAAACGTTGAAACAGTGCAAATCTTGCTTTGTCTTTCACTGCTGTATTCTGATATATAAAAGACTTGGTGTCACATGATTCCGGTCAGGTACAAATCACAATTATTCATCCATACGTCACTACCAAATCCGTTTCCCTGATCGGTCAAAGTTCAGCTGGTTTAACTTAAAACACTCATTCAATTGAAAGCCCAAAAGCGGACCTAAAAACTTGCGTGGCCATGCATGAACGTAAGAGTTTTGAACTCGGAAGCTTGAAATATGCATTTACATGTGTTTACATAGATTTTTCATTGGAAGTGGTCACTTGAACGAGTGTTGCCAAGGCCGTGTGACCGTAGCATTACACAAACATAAATGTTTTTGGTTTTCTTAAAGGTTAAAACCTAGCTTTTAAAATATGATGATATCTGCCACTTTTTGCCTCCATAAAAGTACTAGGATGACATAATAATCTGATAAAATCTGAGTGTTAGTGTGAGTTTTCTTATCATATCACCATGTGTGACTGCCTGTAGTTCTGCTTTTCTGTGTCCAGACTGCAGAGAGGAGGACGAGTCGGACAGCAGAGGAGGTGATGAAGGCCACGACAGAATGAGGGAGCAGCAGGGGTCTGCCGAGCTGAAAAGATCCAAGAGATTTGTTCACAGGCGCTCCATCCAGACTGAGACAAAGTTCATTGAGTTGATGGTGGTCAATGACAATGACATGGTGAGTTTAGCTTTTAGCATTTCATAAAGATATTGAACCTTTTTGGAGAGAAATTATATCACTCAAAAACCCTTTGATACATAGATGTGACGTAGAAGCTACTACAGCAAGCCATAAGCTCCATAAAATTCTAAAGCATCCACTTGCAGACAAAAAGATCGATGTACGTCTTTCTTTTCCTCGCCTGAGCTGAAATCTGGCTCAAAACTGCACGACTGGATAGCTCTGATGTTGCTCGTCATTTTTGCTGCACTGATAGGTTGGTTGTGTGAGGGCTTACTCCATGCTAACAGTCCCGCCCACAAATCAGAGGCAACTACTGCCGCTCTGTTCTAGAAAACAACACAGGTTTTGTTATTTTGTTTTTTAATTTAGCTAAATGATTGAAGTGTGACATTAAACATTATAAAGCATTACAAAAAGGAATAGTTGAAAGTAGTAAATAATAATCCAGAGTAAAATCATATAACATAATAAAAAAATAAAACAAATAAAATGATCTAAAAACCAACCAAGTTAAAGAGATAGGTCTTAAGTGTTTTCTTAAATTATCTATGCTCTCCATAGGGGCCCTCAGGTCCTCTGAACAAGGGCCAGAAAAGGAAAAGTTGTCACGACATCATGGAAAAAAAGCCAAATCCTCAATGGTTGCTTATGATGATGATGACTGCAAACTGTCAGCTTTCTGTGCTTTCATCGAGATGATCAAAATCCTTATAGGTTCTTAATTGTGTTTGCGTGCGAGAGATTGCTCTTGTCAGCCATCTGTGCATCATTGTCTCTCCACAGTTTGTGCAGCTGCGTAGCTCCAGTAGCCAAACCAAGAACTTTGCCAAAGCTGTGGTCAACACAGCCGACACAGTAAGAGCCTCAATCCTCCCACTGATCAACTCCCCTCTCACACAGACGCATGTCCACCGACATGTTTGTCAAAGACAAAGTTTCAGGTTTCAACAGTTATTTCATGGGACACTGTGCCATCCTCAGATCTTTCAGGAACAGCTCAACACCAGGATCGTGCTGGTCGCCATGGAGACGTGGACCACTAAAAATATGATGCCCGTTGTTGAAGATCCACTGAAAACACTTCAGAGCTTCATGAAGTACCGAAAGGACAACATTCGGGAGCAGAGTGATGTCGTCCATCTTTTTTCGTGAGAGAAAAACTTCTTTTTATTTTTGGCAAATAATCCCATCTCACTGTTGAACTGTTTTCCTATATGGATTCTCAAGATGTTTCTAAAGCTTTCTGTGCTCCCCCAGAGGGCGCACATTTCACAGCAGCCGCAGTGGGACGGCCTACACAGGAGGGGTGTGCTCTCCAACCAGAGGAGGAGGAATCAACGAGGTGAGATAAAAGCATCATATGTGATCCTGCATAATTCTAATAAATATAATTTTTTTTTGGTGGTAGTGGTTGGGGGAAAAAAAAAGTTTTGTTCAGAAGTAAACTTCTAAACTAAACAAAGAACAACTCCTTAGTCTGAGAAACTTTTTAAACTTGGTAAATACTTTATGATCTTTCTTTTTAAAGTTTGGGTTTTTTGTTCTTAAATATACCACGTGGTTTCTGGAATGAAAAAAATGCAAATATATTTTTCTTTTTTTCTTTCTTAACTTTTCCTGTCCAGAAGCTGGGCCAACAGACGAGCTGAAGGCTTCTTTTGTTGGACAGATTTGACTGTTACACTAGAGGAATATGAGTCTTTTTGTACATTTGTATGAACTGTAATTACGTTTGTAGACTTTTCTTATTGGACCGGACGGAAAAGAGAAGAGAAAAGTTAGAGTTAGATGTTAGAGATGGAGGATAAGGGCACAAAAGGAAAAAAAAGGTGTTGAAGAAGTTGGAGGATGACTAAAAAGTAGGAGGTGATAGAATTACCAAAAGAGGAAGCAAGTTGATTGAGGTTCATCAAACCTGTGCATGTCCCCAGCCTGGATCAAATACAGGGTTGTGCCAGGATGGGCATCAGGTGTAAAAATCTCTGTCAAACCACCTCAAATCTGTAAAAGCTGTATGCTGAAAGGTGAACAACTGTCATCATTAGATGTATCCAAATATATCCTTCGAACTGTTAAGCATGGTGGTGGGAGTGTGATGATTTTGCTTACTAATGAGCTGACATCAGTGTGTGAGTGCACGAGTAAATGAGACTGTGACTGTAAAGCGTTTTGGGCCTTCAAAGAAGGCAGTAAATCACTACATAAGTATATATACATATTTCATCAGCTTTCATTTGGTAAAAATCTTGTTTTTGAAGCTCTGTATTATTTGGTTTCATGGTGATGTGCTTTCAGTATGGAAGTGTAGGCGTTATGGCCATCACTTTGTGTCAGAGTCTGGGACAGAACATCGGGATGAGATGGAACAACGCTCGCACTTCTGCAGGTAGGAGAACAGCAAAAATGTGAAATGCAGGAATGATTGAAGATGATAAAAAAAAAGGGGGAAAAGTGAGTAAATTCAAAGGAGAAGACACTGGTACAAGTGTTGCCAGATGTCCTGTAATTACAGTCTGATATAAGGTGACTTGTCATAAGACAGGAAGGGACTACGTTGCTGCCACTGAGCAATGTGATTAATGTAGAAGAATGACCAGGTTCATTATCCAGTGTGGCAGGTGAGCGATCAGATCTCTTATGTTCTGATTTTTAACTCATTTTAACCCCTGTTTTCCACGTTATTTTGTGTTTTTGCTGCACAGGGGACTGCAGGTGTCCAGATACTTGGGTGGGCTGCATCATGGAAGAAATTGGGTAAAATCTCCTCAAGTCTTCATTTCTGAAACATGTTTTTTCAGCTCCAATAATCACAATCTGAATTGAAAATGATTTCTGCATTACAACATGACAAATAACGAAGTTCTGAAACATCCAACGCCACCGATTTGGACTTCCTTTGACAGATGGAACAATAGAGATTTCAATTTTTTTTTGAGTAATATCTTACTACAGATGGTAACATTTCTGTCAGATTGCAAAGTGACAGCAGTGACACCCACGGCAGATCTGGGCGAAAAGCGCTGTGCTGTTTGTATTTTATTTTATGTCTTGATCCTTAAGCGTGTATGTGTGTTTGTGATCACAGATTTTATCTGCCCAGAAAGTTTTCTCGCTGCAGTGTTGACGAGTACACACAGTTCCTGCTGCAGGGGGGTGGGAGCTGCCTTTTCAACAAGCCCAATAAGGTAAACATCGTGTGGGGGTGTGTTCTCTCTCTGAATATTTTAAATGTCAGAGTTCCAGTTTGAATTTGCTTGGTTAATGCGCTTCTCTCATCAGATCTGGTCAAAAAATGTGTTAAATGAGTAAAATTATTGTTTCAGCTGTTGGATCCTCCGGAGTGTGGGAATGGTTTTGTGGAACCAGGAGAAGAGTGTGACTGTGGGTCGCAGGTGGTAAGTAATGGATGGGTAGCACCTCCATGCTAATCTGTGTACTCACACTAGCACACTTTCATAGCATCTTTTCAGCCTTTTTCACACAATGTGTTTCTTACTTAAGCTTTCTTTGTGCATGCAGTACATGCACCATGCAGCCCTCTGTCTCCTCAGTCACAGTCCTGCACACTCAGAGGGGAAACATTAACTTTGGAGTCATGCCGAAAGACACTATGTCACTTTCGAGACTACAGTTCTACCAGTGACGCTTCAGCTTCCTGTGGCTCGCTACAATGTGATGCTTTGTGCAAGAAAGCTTATAATCTTTTCCCTCCTGTGGCTGCAGGAATGCGCTCGCAGCGGAGGAGCCTGCTGCAAGAAATGCACTCTCACGCACGATGCCATGTGCAGTAATGGACTCTGCTGCAGCAGCTGCAAGGTTTGGAGAACAAAAGTGCAACAAGTGACTGAAGCAAAAATCAAAATATGTATTTTTTTTAATTTATTTGTTGATTAATAGGTCAAAACTCATTAAAATGTACAGAAATTACTGTGATTTCATTAATTTACTTTCTTTGTGTTAATTATTATCTATCACTTATCAAATAGCTTGTGTGGAGTTTAACTCAGATGAGTTTTTTTTACCTAAAACTTTTACAAATGTATTTGCATAATAATAAGGAACTTATACAATTCTGAGAAATTTGAGATTTTCACAAACCTGTTTTTTTTTTATTTGGAATAAAAGAAAACTGATAAGTCTGCCTTCGTTAAAAAGCACAAATATCATCGTACATTTCCCTGTTCGTTTTCGTGACTGTTTTTCACACTCAAACACTTTCATTTTTACTACAAAATTCAGAATATTTTTTTACTATTCATTTCAGCTTTTATTTAGATGGTAACAAAAAACACCTTTCCAACTAAAATCCCAGCTTGATTAAGATAAAATAAGTTGTTCAATTGGAAATTCAATTGTTACATGCATCAAGGGGCAAAGAAAGATATATGCATTTTCCGATATAAATGACAGCATTTTTGTTTCTATTTGAAATGTACTTCAACATCAAATTCATTCCTTTTAAGCTGGTCGTAGAAAGGCATGGCAGCTGTATAATTTGAGCATTTTTGCTCTATTCTTTATAAAAGAACTGACAAAGTTGACTTAGGTGGTGGATTTCCTTGATTTTTATTTTCATGTCAGTATGAGCAGAGAGGAGTTGTGTGTCGAGGAGCCGTGAATGACTGTGACATCCCAGAAACCTGCACCGGAGACTCCAGCCAGGTGAAGCTTTCTGCATGGAGCAGCAGCCAAACCCGCCTGATCACGTCCCACACAGCATTCATCGTGTGATATTCTTATTCTTTTGCAGTGTCCTCACAATGTCCACAAGCTGGACGCTTACATGTGTGATAACAATCAGGTCAGGCTTGTGTCCCTGCATGTTTTCCAGTCTGCTGCTAAAGCTATGCGTGCTTGAACACTTCTGTTTGATCTCTGCAGGGACGATGTTATGGAGGGCGATGCCGCACTCGTGACGGACAGTGCAAAGGACTCTGGGGTTTCAGTACGTATAAGATCTCTGAAGTTAACCAGCAGGTAATTTGGGATTTTTCATTTTATTTATTACCATTCCAGATTCAGCGGACAGGTTTTGTTATGAGAAGCTGAACGCTGAGGGAACAGAGAAAGGAAACTGTGGTCAGGGTCCTGGGGGGCAAGGCTGGCTGCAGTGCAACAAGCAGTGAGTTCATGTCAGCATTCTTTTCTGCTGTTCTAAACTCCTGCGTGAGAAGTGGATAACTACTGTGTTTGATGCCTTAGGGATGTTTTATGTGGATTCCTGTTTTGTGCCAACGCCACCACAAAGCCTAAGTTTGGAGATCTGCAAGGCGAGGTGACCAGCTTTACCCTCTACCATCAGAACAAGTACCTAGACTGCAGGTGGTTTGTTACTCCCAGAACGTCTACCCCCTTCAGAGGATCAGTTGGGTTTTTCAGTGATGAATTCTGCTTCTCTCTTTCCACCTCCTGTTTTTATGACGCTTTGTTCAGGGGTGGCCATGCTCTTCTTGAGGACGGCTCAGACTTAGGTTATGTGGAGGACGGCACTCCCTGCGGGCCCAACATGATGTGTTTGGAGAGACGCTGCCTCCCTGTGGCAGCCTTCAACCTCAGCACGTGCCCAGGCTCTAAGTTTGGAGGAATCTGTTTTGAGCACGGGGTAAAAGCATCCTCACCACAATCCTCATCGTTAAACTCCCACTCCGATCATCTTTTGATCTGAGTTGAAAGTAGTTTCCGATGTTTTTTTAATCATGATTATGCCATTGCCAAAATCAAAAGACATGTTACATTTTCTTGGAAAGAGTTTTTGCAGTTCACTAGTGCAGAACAACCCCGCCCCCTTTCCTTTCCTTCCCTTTCCCTCCCTGCAAAATTCCGATCAGAGGTTGACCACTCCACTTCTGCACCATGGCCGCTCCAATAATTCAATTTGGCTGAAACTTGGAAAAAAAAAACTGCCCCTTAAAATGAATCATAAAATGAATTAACACACATAACATATTAAGCTCTTACAGTTGTTATTCCTAATAAATGACCAGCAGACGTCACAATCTTCTCGTCTCTCTTGCAGACCTGCAGCAACGAGGTGAAATGCATCTGTGATAGGGACTACACAGGGAAGGACTGCAGCGTGTTTGATCCCATCCCGGAGCCCACAGTCCCAACAGGCCCAGAGAAGAAAGGTCCATACTTCCTCTCAGCCTCACCACGTCTCTCTCTGTCTGCCTCTCATATCCCCCTCATGGTCTTTAATCATCATCGCTATAGCTTCTTTGTGTACTGAAGCTGATGCTTCGTTGTGAGAAAAAAGTAGGACAGTTCACCTAAATGTGGACCACTTGAGTGTTTTTTTTTCTCCTCTTGAGTCTTGGTTTTGGTGTTGGAGCAGTATGAGTGTGTCTGGACAATAATTTATGCAGAAAAAGAGTACAAATTTTGTTTTAGAAAAATTACCATCTTTTATCACGAGGTAAAACAAGCTAATAATGCCGAAGTGAAATTTTATTTATTAAATGGAGAAGAAGTTTGTAAAAAAAAAAAAAAACTTAAACCCCATTGTTTCTATAAGAATTAAAGGCGAAGGAAGCAGTCAGGTTACTCACTTAATAGCATACACAAAATAATACAATAATAACATTTTTTACATCTTAAAATGTAAGACTCTTTGGCCCAGTGTCAGATCATGCAGCGCTCACAAAAGTCTAGATAAAGAAAGTAAAATGAAGAATTTGAGTTTTGTCTCAGACTCTCAGACTGCAGGCATCAGCTAAAATAAAAGTTTCTTCCAAAAACAAACAAACAAACAACAACAATACAAATGGCATCAATTCTTAAGTTTGCAAACTGTATTCGAACAAATCATGACTTTTGAAATGTTGTCCTTGGAACAAAAATTCGGAATTTTTTCTTGGAATGTAAGAACTAAAAATATTTCCATGTTTCTTATTTTCAACTGTTAAGCACGGTGGTGGTATTGCAATGATTTGGACTTGCTTTAAATCTCTTGGCATTTCTGGACAGTTTGCTGTTGTTAACCTGAGAAGTCAGCTTCTCTTTATACCAGATGTCAGAGAAGGTTCTTATTTATCCAAGTTGCGTTGTTTTGAAGTTGAGTCCTTACCCCAAAGGAACCAGATTTATGGGACAATAAGTCGCTCTGGAGTATAAGTCACAGCAGCCAAAATATATATAATAAAGAAGAAAAAATCATGTAGTAGTTGCACTGTAGTATAAAATGCGCTTTTTTAGAGAAATGTATTTAACAAAACACGGGACCAAGAACAACCAATTAATCTTCAAAGGCAAATCATAAGACCGGAAGCAAAAATAGACTGAATGTATACAAGCTTCACTACAATAACCCATCAATGCTTATTTAGCTTCATGAAACATTGCAGAAATCTAGTGTATTAGCGCAACATGCGAACAATCATTGAGGGTGATTTGGTTTGCTTAAAGTGAACCAGAGTTTGTTTCCCCGCCATGTTTTGTAGTGGTCTCGGTACATTTCCAATTGGACTAAACTTTGGTTCTCTCTGAAATTCCACAGTCTGAATAATACAGTCCGTCCTCTGAGCGGAACAACCTGACCAAAATGGCCACCGTACGTGATGTAAACAGAGAGCCGTGGACAATTTAGGAGCAGCAATGCAACAGCAACTCATAGGAATGTGGTTGAATGAATGCCAGCTCATCAAAACGACTTTTACCGTGATACACGTTGCTTTTTTCTGTAAAGAGCTTTTTCCTGACAATTTATATGTTATAAACACTTATCAGCGTACCTTCTTTTCTGTCGCCTCCTCAGTAGCCACCTTACAGCATGCCTCCACCGTACCAAAGCATCAGTAAAAAGTCTTGGACCTGATGTTGATACAGACGTTCAAAATTGTACAACAAAATCAAAAAGTTTGAAGAAGTGAACTATCTGGACAAGGACTACAAAACGAAGAACAATTGCTTTGCCCTGCTTTGTTTTTTCTTTTTTTAAATCACATATAAGTCGCATCCCTGACCAAACTAACCAACTAACTGACCAAACACGTAACTTATACGCCAACATCTATCACAGAAGGAAAACGTTTTAAACTCAATTTCAAAGCCATCTTTCTTCAATCGACAAAAGCTGACGAGAATCTAAACTCCTTGAGGTGAAACAGGAAGTAGCTTTGTTTTTCTCACAACTGTGTCCTTTTCTGTGGAATGTCAGTAAATATATATATTTATATGTGTGTGTGTGAGGCACTAAATATCTTACAGGCACTGTCATTTTGAAGCGTCTTCCTTACTTTCTTGCAGTCTGCCAATGGCACAGAACATTTGAGCAGCTGCTCTTATAGAGCCAAAAAGCCACCCTGAGCAAGAGGGTGTCCAGCTGAAAGAGCAGGAGAGGGGGAATGAGAACAAAGTAATACAACGCTCTCTCCTTTGTTTCTTTATGTCACTGTTGTCTCCCTGACCCCTTCCTCCCCCCCACCGAAATGTCCTCCCATCTTCATCCCACGTGCTGGTCTTCCTCCTCCTCATCTCTCTGTCTGCAGGTATCTCATGTGCCGCTCTCTTTCTCTACTCGATGTTGTTGACGTACGGTGTTGATGCTGTCTTCTGACGTGTGTTTTTTAGTGGTGTTGTTTTTTGTTTCTGCCCCTCCTCCTCCGTACCCCCCCCCCCCCCCCCTCTGCGCAGGTCCCAGTGGCACCAATATCATAATAGGGTCCATCGCAGGTGCTATTCTCCTGGCAGCTATAGTCCTAGGGGGAACAGGATGGGGATTTAAGTAAGAGTTCTGGCATGCCTTTGTGTACCTGTCTGCTTCTACCTGAAGGACCCCGCGTCCACCCCTCCCACTATCACTCCTCCAACAGATAAAATTCATTGCTCCGCTCTGGGAAGGGGAAGTGGGGCGTCAAATCGATGCTTTTGGCTTCAAATTCAAATCTCACAGCAACCGCTTTCTCTTCAAATCTTTTGTCCAAGCACCCTCCTGGACCATCCCTCCCCAATAATAGTCAGGCTTCTTGCTGAAATGACAGGGCAGGTCTGAAGTACTTCTCTGCCAGAATCTGCTGCATTGCTCAAGTCTACTAGATCTGACCTGATTTAATCCACTGGTGCCACATCTGGAACTTCCCCATACTTTCATTTTTTTTTTTTTTTTTCTTGACCTACATGCCCAGAAAAACATATTTTTTTAAGTGGCTCAACTTGAACTCCTTTCAATTTGTTATTATTCTCCTCTTTTTAGCTTCCATGATCTTTTTTCCTCATGTAGGCATCATCCTAAAATATCCTTGCTGAAGTGTCAGCTCTGTTCCACCTATGCATGCTTGCTATTGTTTGACACTGACCTAAAAGGACTGTGGCAACTGTTGTGGCACTTACATTCATTCATTCATTTTCCAATCCGCTTTATCCCTTTCGGGGTCACGGGGTTGCTGGAGCCTAACCCGGCTACTCATGGGCGAAGGCAGGGTACACCCCTAGACTGGTCGCCAGTCTGTCGCAGGGGCCACAATCACACACCCATACACACTCACATTCACACCTAGGGACAATGTAGAGTAACCAATTAACCTATGAAGCATGTTTTTGGACGGTGGGAGGAAGCCGGAGTACCCGGAGAAAACCCACGCATGCACGGGGAGAACATGCAAACTCCACACAGAAAGGTCCCCCAGCCAGGACTTGAACCGGGAACCTTCTTGCTGTGAGGCAGGAGCGCTAACCACTGCACCACCGTGCAGCCCGTGGCACTTACAATTTTCATTTATTTCTGTCTGATGATAAAAATTTTTCCTCTAAAAAAACTAGTAAAAGATGTGTGGTGCAGTCGGTCCTTTTAGGGCAGAGCTGGATGTCTCTGCATGCATGCATGAGCTGTAAGCAGGCATGGGGCAAAGCTCAGGAAGCTTTTGTGGGGCTGATGTGTTCAGTGCCACAGCCCTGGTGCTTGTGATCATTCCCAAATATCACAGAGAAACTTCCAAGCAAAGGGCCAACATGGGAACCACAGCTGATTTAAACTTTCTCCTGCAATCTGATGTTTTACTGTAATATATATATATATATATATATATTTCAATCTGATTTTAAAATCTAATTTGTTTCCTGCATTTTCCACAAGCTTCAAAGCTCTGTATGATTGTATTTTTATTTATTTTCCTTATGAATGCAACCTCTTTTGACAAGTTTGTGTCTTTCCTTGCTGTGCTCCCGGAATGCAGGAACATTCGAAGAGGAAGGTAAATGTCCGCAGGGCCTGCAGCACTGATGCCCTGCTCATGCATCTATCGTCAACGTGACTCCTTTATCTTAGTCTTTAAGACCCGACTGTCATCTTTGAAATTTACTCAGGAGAAATGATGACATGTCATCACTTTGTTGTGTTTTTTGAATATACGAGACTAAGCTAAGATAGAATAGAGTAGACTAGACTAGAATAGGATCAAATAGAATGCCTTTCACTGTCTACATGCACAATGAGATTAAAAGCCACGTTTGGGGAAAAAAACAACAACAAATAAATAAAATAAACAGGTTATGTGCACACAGTATGTTGAATATGGTATTTAAGTTTAAAAAATGTATATTACAAAAAAACAACTTTATGCTGCAAGTGGCAATGTATATGCGAGCACAACCTGCTTTAAATACACCTCACCTGTACATACTGTAGGCATGTGTTTAATATGAACACACCAGCCTAATGTCATAAGGACACCCAGGAGTTTAACATGGATGTTGCCTATGGAAAGTAGCTGTTTTTTTAAATCTAGTTGTTTGAGTTTTGATGCATCTATAGCGCCTCCCAGAGGACAACAGGTCAAACAGATCAGAACCAGGGTGAGGCTCTTTGCTCTGTGAAGGCAGCGGGAGGTTTAAATGTTCATCAAGGAGGTGGAGAGGGTGTCCATACTTTTAGCATAGAATTATCCTTTTTTTTAATGCTTATCCATCATTATCTCTTGCCGCTAATGGTCACTCCCCTTTCTGTTCCATTCCAGATCTGGAGGAGGATAAGGTCTCCGTCTGTCTGTCTGCCATGTTTCCACTCTCGTCTTCCTCCTCGCACTGTGTCGTGTCCACATTGAAGAAGAGGAGAATTTAAAAAACCAAGTCTTCCATTGCAGTCCCACAATCTCCAGACCTCTTCAGATTGTCGTTCCTTCCTCAATCCTGTCAACTCCTTCCTTTTGTCCTCCCTCTGGGCTCCTCTCGCCTCAGGGGCCCGTGGAGCTCCTCTCACCTCACCAGCCAATTCATACTGCAGAGAACGGTGTCCAGGCTGGGGTTCGGGCGAGCAGGTTGCTCTCCCCATAACGCCAGGGGCTTCCTCCAGCACAGGAGCTCTACCATTGTGCTTCTTCTCACGACTGGGACATCAACGGCGGACCAACTTGATAAGAGACACGTCTTTCCAATGCCTGCCTGCCTGTCTGAACACTCCAAACGCTACTTGAGCCCACAGTTTACTGCAGAACCATCACAGACTGAAAAAAAATGTAGGAACTGAACCCTTTTTTTTTTTTAAAGGAAAAAGTCCTCAGATTCTGATTTGGTAAGTCAAGACATGAATGATTGGAACTGTCAAGTACGGAGAAAGTCAGACCCAGTCAGCATGTTTTCCAAAGAGAGCTCAAGGAAAAGCGGATTAAAAAATGTACTTGTTCTTAAGGCGTCCTGCTCCCCCTCCCTCTAAACCACATTTTCAGGGAAGTAAAGCTGGGCGTTTTGGTTTTGGGATCATAAAAAAAACAAAAAACAAAATACAAAGCAGCAAAGACCGTAACTTAGTGTTCTCTGTGTGAGATGGACCAACGTACATTCCACTTTATCTGAGCGTTTTCACCACTTCCAAAGTTTGTAGGAGGCTTCTTCTGTGTGTCTGTTCAGGAGCGAATGTACGGCTGATGAGGTTTTTAAAGAGAGGAAGAATGTATGTGTTTACATTATTGTGAGGGCCAGCTCTGTCCACCTGAACACTCCTGCTTTCACAGGCAGGTTCTTACCTCTAGACGATCATCTCTCTGTAAACTGCTTGTTTGCTGCAGCCATGCCTCCATAACAGCAGCACATGAAGAACAGTTTCTACGCCATGTGTCAAAGAACAGAGCACTCGCCCACTGTATGCACACCTGTCTGTAAATATGTGCAAAATATGCTGAATGTTAAATGCAATGTATGAAGATTAAGTTGAAGCTGTGATCAAATAGTTTTATCTGTTTTCTGCTAAGATCTCCAATCTCCTGAGACGACTTGGATCTGCAGCTCTGTCTGCTGTGCATCTTTAAGTGTAGCAGCAGAGCCAGTCCCTCTCAGAAACGACAGCTTTTGTCCAAAGCTGTGAGCTAACTCCTCCACAACCACCTGAAAGATCTGGTTTAAAGTTCAAGCAATGGTGTGTCTGACATCTCGAGTGAGTACAAGGCCAGTTTGGTTCTCCTCTGAGTGCAGATTGTACAGATCCTCAGGCGTCCAGTTTAAATCCAGAATAATGGAGCTTCTTGTCTTGGGTTATGAACCTGATTTAAGTCAAGCTGTTTTTAACTTAAGCTCTTAAAAAGAAATCCAATTAAGGGGGGTGGGAAACACAAAGTGAGATGTATCTGACCCCTTATTTTTAGACACGATCTTTTTGAATTAAAAAAAAAAGAATGGACTGATGCTTGTAGAATGAATTGAAATGAATGAAAAATAAAATATAAAAACATGAAACCACCATTCATGTGTTCTAATGTCACTGATTTGTGATTTGGAAAGCTTTCTTACTTTGAGATGTACAGTAGAATGCAAAAATTCCTTAACTAAAAGTATTTTAGGTCATTTAAATCTCTTTAAGACTTCAGCAGAAACTTAAATGGATCAAAGGACAAAAAAAGAAAACGTGTGTTTTAAAGTATCTTAAAACTTGGGAAAAAGTAATGCTATCAATTAAAAAAGATGCTCTAGGTTCCCAAACTTGCTGTTTGTTGCCTCTATAGTTCATTCAAATCTACAACAGGATTTCATTAAGTTGTCCAACCTCAAAAGATAATCCACATCATATGTTTAAAGATGAACAAAAACAAGGGTTTCTCAACTTAAAATCGCCACAAATATTAGTTTCAAAGACTTACTCTGATGAAAATTGTGTTTTTAACATTTTCGAGTGACATTTTTTGACAATGGAGGACTTATATAAAGAAAATTAAACTCAAAATTAAATTTCTGAGTATTTCTTTATTCAAATCGTTGTGAATAAGAAACTTCAGAAACTATGTCCTAGATAACTACACTTTCTTTTAAAAATTATTTTGACTAAAAACCACATTATTATGATTAAAAGACCACTGGGAAAAGATGATCGGAGTGGGACTTCAACAAGATACACCGACATCCACCCAGAAGTTCTTTTGCTAAATCCTCTTTGTGACCATTCTTCATTTGTGACCCAAAAAATCCAGATGCCAGCTGGGCCTTAAAGTCCAGCTGCATAACACACATGTTGCCTTAGAAATAACTGAGAAAAGATGGACACATATTTGCCAAGCACCAAAAAGTCTGTATCAATTAGAAATAGATATTTATATTTTCAAAAAATTGCACATTTGCACATGGAAAACAACAAATTAAGTATATTAAAATAACATTTTAATTAGGATAACCTTAGAATGACAACCAAACACAAGTTGGTGATTTCTTCAGCATAAAAAAGCTACTTTTCTTAAACCACAAAAAAAAGGCACTTGGCTTTCATTAAATAAAAACTGCAAATACAAACAGTAGAAAAGTCTTGAACATGTGGTAGGAAACAATTATTATTATTTTTTAAAGAGCTGATGTCAGCCAAGAGGGAATACGTCAATCGTAAATTTTGATTAACATGCCGGGTGACTTTTGTCCTGTTATTCTTCAGCTAATGACAGCAGGGGTCATTTGTGGCTTTAACTCTCTAGAAGTCTGTTTGCAGAGCGTCTTTGGTATGTAGGCTGTGAGGAGGAAGCTTTCTGCTCCGGAAGGGGGCAGATGTCAGTCAACAATCTCCCCCGTGTCGAACTTACTGTTGGGCTCCTGCCACCAGTCAGCCAGGAAAGACTCCTCGTAATCTCCCATCCCCTCAAATTCAGCATCAGGATGCTCTGAGCTGGTGGACACCATATCTTCCGGACTAACCACGTCCTAAAATTGAAAGAAAGTACAGATTTAAGAAGCAGTTTATTGCTTTTCTATTTCCTAATATATGGAAAAGTGACCTTGTCACTTATTGCACCCTGTAATTCGGTCCTCCTCCCCCTTCAAAATCTGTGCAGTTAGAGCTGGGAGGGGTTGACCTGAGCTAAATGGATGTGGTAGAGCGTCAGCAGCCAACACCTCCCAGCCACATACCACATGCTGCTGCCGGAAAAGACTCCCCCCTTCCGACTTTCTTTTTCTGTTTGTTTGTTTGCTTTTTCTTAGCCATCTTAACAGAAACCTCAATCTGCAGGTCGCTCTGCATCAGGAACTGCCACCGCTAGCTTTTATTCAGTGAAGAGATGGATGGGATTGTTATTGTACTGTTCTCCTTTACATTCACTCATGCATCCTTGATAACAGCTGATATTCATTTATCAAGGTTTTTAGCTTGTAAATATCTTTTTTATTTTGGAAAACAAATTGAATGATATGCACGTTTAAGACCCACTCCGATCATCTTTTTAGCTATTTTAAAAGGGTTCCCAATATTGGACCTATCCGCCAGATGTCGGCTCGGATGAGGAAAACAAAGACATTAATGGATGCATCAGAATGGAGTGGAGCAGGGAGCTTGTGGGTTACTGTAATAGTTTCTACGTCATACACGTCTTCTCTGTCTTTTTCCAATGGCACCTGATTTACAATTATTTGAATAAATAAATACTCAGAAATGCAATTTTAAGCTAAATTTTCTTTGCGTGTGTCCTCCATCATGAGAAAAATGTCACAGGAACATGTTAAAAACACCAAAAAGCCAGTTTTAATCGGAGCAGGTCTTTAATACAACTTGAGCTCTGCAAGAATCCAAAAAGAATATAAAGAGAAAAAAATTGCCCTGATTAAAGTAACTAGGTGGATATTTTTCTGAAACTGCATCCGAACATAGTGGACGTTGCATACTTTTGACCAAGCTGTTAAGGTTTTAGAGGTGTTACAATTAAAGACTCACTCAGATAAAAAAGGGTGTTTTTGATGTTTTTAACATGTTCTTGTGGTGTTTTTCTGTCGATGGAGGACATATGTTAAGAAAATTAATCTCAAAATAGCATTTCTGAGTATTTCTTTATTCAGATCGTTATGAATCAGGAGCAGAAAAAAAAATGCAGTTTGAATAAGAACTTATTTTTATGACGTAGAAAATACGCGGGGTGGTCCACAAGCTCCCTGCCCCACTCCATTCCGATGCATCCACTTGTAGACGACTAGATCCATGCACGCCTTTGTTTTCCTCGTCTAGGCTGGCATCTGGCTTTAAACTGCACGGCTGGAAAGCTCCGGTACTGCTCGCCCTTTTAGTTTGATTTTGGCTCAAAACTGCATAATGAAATGGGAATGCTTTGTATTTTTTGAAGGAAGGGGTGAGTAATTCTGCTTTCCTACAAAAGAGTGCAGATGAGATGAAGGCAGATTAATTTTTTTTTTTTTTATATGTAACAGCAGAGTCGTGGGTGAGCAGCTGCAGAGGAACTCTGAATCATTTAAAGGGACAGGAGGAGAGGAGGAAGATTTTCCTTCATTAAAAAGAATAAATGTGTAATAAGAAGTTATTTTTCAGTTTGAAACCTTTCATCTGGAAAATGCTGCCTCGGGGAAGCTGTTTGTAAAGACATCTCCACAGTGGACTCGTACCTCATCGTCTGTTTGTAGGTAGTTCAGTGCAAAATCCAGCATCTCTTTCTGTTTGACAGTCTGGTTAAAATACCCCTGAGCCTCCTGGAAAATGAAAGAAACACCAGCATGAGTTGACACAAGCAGCGGTAGAAAACAAAAGAGTTTTATGGCGCTGAGCTTCACTGGTTATTTTTGTTTACCCTTTTTCCCGCTTGGTTCAGAGGCTTTCATGTTTTACTGCGGAGCAGAATTTATTTTAGAAAGGAGAGAAGTTAACTGGTACGCTGAAGCTGCCGCCGCAGCCACACCATGCAGCTTTGAATGCATCTCCCTAATTACCACCCTCATACTGTGTTAATATTCACGCCAGCACAGCTTCATGAAACCATCATCGGAGTGTGAACACTTTCTGGTGGAGTGACCGCAGTCCTGCAGGAGCAGGGTTTGTTTCCTTACAGGCCGAGGCAGGAAGTCCTGGTCTGTGAGGCCCCACTGCTCGTGGTAGAAACGGTAATAAGCCACGTTTTGTTGCATCACCTGGTCGCTGGGGTCAAAGAGCATGTAACTGGCTGCACAGGGAGACGCATTTTTGACATCATTTACTGCAAAGCATAGAATAGAATAAATTAGAAAAGAGCTTCAAGCATAATTTTTAGATTATTTTGGTAGGAGTTTGTACATTTATAATATGAAAACTGGAGGTAGTGGTACATTGTGGCGACAAATTTCTCCACGAAGAAACCTCCAACGTTGGGCATCAGGTTCTCCTCACACTTCACCTTACATTTCAGCACATCCAAGAAAAGATCTAAGGAAGGCAGGAGTGAGAATGAATCGTTGTGTCAGAAACACACAAAGCAGCTCCACTATGACTGTATCTGTACCTGCTAGTGTGGGGTAGAAGTCTTTAAACTCGGTGATCTCGTATGAGCTCTCACAGCCCGCCAAGCACATGCTGTAGCTTTCAAAATACTGCGTGATGGCTTGCTCCATGTTTCTGGCGCTGCTGCTGTAGTCTCCATTGTTGTAGAGCATCACACTCTTAAGGAAAATGCTCTGGGTGGGGAAAAGATCCAATCAGTTGTTTATAAATTCAGACATGTTATTTCTTGAACATTTTTCTCTATCTCTGCTGCAGGAACCGACCTCATACGGCTGCTCCTCAGAGTCAATGAGATATTCCTCTACGTCAAACAAAGACTTGTAGTAGTTCATGTTTTTGGTCAAAGACGGATCTTTCGGGTTCTTCTTCAGGAAGGTGTGAGCTGCTGCTATAGCTTTCTCCACATTGTTTAGCTGTGGAAGAACAGGGATGGAAATCACTAACAAAAATCCATTCAACCCACATATTCTAGATACAATTCCAATTCATTATAGAATAGAATAGAATAGAATAGAATAGAATAGAATAGAATAGAATAGAATAGAATAGAATAGAATAGAATAGAATAGAATACAATAGAAGACACACAACCAGATATAGGAATGGGCATTCACATGTACAAAAATTACAGAATACAAAAAATACAAGATACAATTCATATACACACAACTTTAAATTACAGATTAAAACTAACGACACATACAAATCTTTACATTTGCACCAATCACCTGATAAACATTCAAAACCACATGCACGCACTAATCAGATCTGAGACTTTTTACACATATCCAGATTCATGTCTGTGAATGCACTGCCACAAGGGAGCAATAGAAATGGAGAAACTTTATTGTTGAGTGTTTTATAAACGCATATTTAGACTTTTTTATTATTAATTATCGGGGCAAATCTGTTGAAGAAAGTGGGATAAAAAACTCTGATGACCCAGCATTCTAGCAGCATTTAAAAACACATCATTTACACACGTATCTGGCTGGAGACATGAAAAGTGTATCACATCTAATT
>BSAI01000089.1:599650-720218 GCA_036245035.1 Adrianichthys oophorus | reverse complement strand
GGCATTTGGTTCGGATGCCCCCTGGACGCCTCCCTAGGGAGGTGTTCTGGGCATGTCCCACTGGGAGGAGGCCCCGGGGAAGACCCAGGACACGCTGGAGAGACTACGTCTCTCGGCTGGCCTGGGAACGACTCGGGGTCCCCCCAGAGGAGCTGGAGGAAGTGGCCGGGGAGCGGGAAGTCTGGGCATCTTTACTTAGACTGCTGCCCCCGCGACCCGGTCCTGGATAAGCGGAAGAAAATGGATGGATGGATGGATGGATGGAATCAATAAAGTTCTATTCTATTCTATTCTATTCTATTCTATTCTATTCAATAGGCCTACATTAATAAGGTCCTGACATTTTAGCTCGTTTCAAGTAATTATATATTGTTGATAGTTTAACTGAAAACATGTATTATTTCAATTAATGTTAAATTGGTTATATTATTATATAAACGTGTACTTATTTATTTATAAGTGTGTAAAATCCATTTAACTCAAAAAAATTATCATAACTTATTTTGAAGCCCAAACCCGGAAGTTGAGCCCGGTATTCCGCCTACTTGACAAACTTGTTGCATCTGCCTGCTGTCCTTCCTTTTCTTCTCTTGAACCACATCGCCGCGCTGGCTGTGGTTCTCCTGCTCGGTTCTGCTGTTCTCTCGCTTCCCGAATGGATCCGACCAAACCTCTCGAGCTTTTCCTCCTCGTCTGCGCGGTGACCTGCAGCTCCAACCCGCTGGTGGACATCGTTGTGGATCGGTACCACATTCCCAGAGTTTGTCCTCGGGAGGTGCAAACAGAGGACTTCGTCCGGTATCACTTCAACGGGACTTTCAATGAGAACGGGCAGCAGTTTGACTCCAGGTGAAGGTGCTGGCAGGATGAGCCCGTGTCCCTGCAGCAGTCAGTTCTGCACATGCGCTGTTTAGTTTTGAATCTGCAACTGTTTTCCATGGATGGGTTTTGTTGCATCTGCATTCCTGTTAATCATATCATAAAAACAAGTCACATATTTACCGGATTTTGAGAATCTTTGTGCCATCTTATTGCCTCTGCAGCCATGACCGAGGCAAAGCCTTCATCAGCCAGGTGGGCTTGGGCAGACTCATCACTGGGATGGACCGGGGTCTTTTGGGCATGTGTGTGAGCGAGCACAGGAGGATCACCATCCCGCCCCACTTGGCCTATGGCAGCATTGGAGCAGGTCTGTGCAGCAGAGCCCTTTGGGGTCAATTGCTGGTTTGTGCCAACGCCATGCTGCTGATCCCACAGGTGGTATCATCCCTCCTGATAGCGTGCTGGTCTACGACATCCACCTGCTCGACATTTGGAATCTAGAAGACAAAGTTCAGATTCGCACGCTCAACAAACCTGCAGGCTGCAGCCGTGGCGCCTCAGCATCCGATTTCGTCCGGTACCACTATAATGGCTCCCTGCTGACGGATGAAGCTTTTGACTCCAGGTGAGACTGCATCCCGACACACATGGTTTTTTTTTGGGGGGGGATTTTAATAGAAAACCATCAGTAACTTCTCTTTCTCCCACAGATACTCAAGTAACGAAACCTATGACACTTACCTCGGACAGGGCGATCTCATTAAAGGCTTTGAGGAGGGACTTCTGGGAATGTGCGTTGGAGAGAGACGGGTCATTATTGTGCCGCCCTTCCTGGCTTATGGAGAACAAGGCTACGGTATAGAAATACACAACATAGATGAGACCAACAAACCTTGAAAAACATTTATACTGCGTTCCAAATTTCAGTATGTTGAAATGTTATCAACCAAACCTCTCAATTATCTTTTTTTTTTTTGTAAATAAAATAACCTAAAACGTACTGCTCCAAAATAATTGCGCACAACAGGGTTTCAATCAATTTTAACTACTTGTGCAATATCAGCTGGCATCCATTGCACTTGAGAGTTTTCTTTGCAGGATGTCAGAATAACCAGCTGTTTGGATGTAAATATTTTGCTTGAGGATGCTGTAAAGATTCTCAGTAGGGTTCTTGCTGGGGTTACGGTCTTGTTGGGACATGGTGGCCATTCACCAACCATCCCCTGCTTCATCCATCTAGACTATCCAGGGTTACACAGCACTCATCGGTGAACAAGACTGTTTGAAAATGTCTTCCTGCATGCCGGGGCCCACTGCATCCGTTTCCGCTCGTGAGTCGTTTAGGGGTGGCTGAATAGAAGGTTTGCATAGAACTGCAAGCCTCAAACATGTGCTTGCTGCTTTGTAATGGTATTTTAGCAGCTGCTCTCTTAATCGGATGTATTTGTCTGGCCGAAACCTTCCTCATTCTGTCTTTGCAAATCTTTTAAAAGTACGAGGATCTCGCTTACATTTTCCTAAAACATCTAAAGTTTTCATCCCTAGAAGGTAAAAGCAGAAAATGCATTTAAATGCAAGCTTATATCTGTATATTAAGTCAGTTTTCAATAGTCTTTTTAGCATCAACAATGGAGTAGAAGTTGCTATGCAAACAATTTACATGATAAGATGGACCTTCTTCCTTCAAAATAAAACAAAATTGACTCAAAGAAAGAATTTTAATCAAATCTGCAACTAGTTTTAGATCTTGTTGACATCTTTCATGCTTTTTTTAATTGTAAAACATTTATTTCTTTTCAGTTTTTAATGTTAAAATGTTAAAAGCAAAGTTGTAATTCAGAGTTCTTTGTGCTCCTCTCCAAAGGGGCAGAGATCCCCCCCCAGGCCACACTGGTGTTCGAGGTTCTGATGGTTGACCTGTTCAACCCTAGAGATGAGCTGACTGTGGAACTGACTGAGGTTCCTGAAGGCTGCGCTCGCAGAACGGTGGTTGGAGATTATGTGCGTTACCACTACAACGGCACCTTCCAGGACGGCACCCTGTTCGACTCCAGGTACAGCCATCGATTTCAGATCTCAAAACCTGACGTCTTTTGTCTGAACTCTGTGTCGCTCGCCAGCTACCAGAGAAACAGCACCTACAACACCTACATTGGGATGGGTTACGTGATCCAAGGCATGGACAAAGCTCTGCAGGGTCTGTGCATGGGAGAAAAAAGGCGGATCGTGATTCCTCCTCATCTGGCATACGGAGAAAAGGGAGTCGGTAAGGTTCTGCGTGCAGTAGGAACTCACGGACGCCCTCTTGGACCTTCTAAGTGTGGTTGGTGTTGCAGGAGGCCTCATTCCTGGCTCAGCTGTGCTCATCTTCCAGATCCACATAATCGATTTCCACAACCCCAAAGATTCAGTCCAGATCAGAATTACCCACAAGCCCCGGACATGCAACGCCACCAGTGAGGCAGACGACTGGATCAAGTATCGCTATAACTGCTCCCTCATGGATGGGACCCTTCTGTACTCCTCGTGAGCGCCCCCGCTGTTCATTCTGCTGCGCTGCACCCCGCCTCCTCCTGCATGTAAACATTGCTGGCTCCCCTCTGACACGTTTTACTGGACTGGCTGTGACTCTGACAGCAGCATGTGTGCCAGCATGGCTAAAGGCTGAGGATCTGCTCTGAGCTGGAATTCTGCTCACGTGATAATTAGCTGTGTTTATGTTTAGGGACAACTATGACTCACCTTCAGTCACAACTTTAGGAGCCAATGAAGTCATCGTCGGTCTGGAGGAAGGTCTGAAGGGCATGTGTGTGGGCGAGAGGAGGGAGGTGGTCGTTCCTCCCCATTGGGCACACGGGGAAAATGGAGGTCAGACCTTTAAAATGCTAGGATGAGGCCTATTTTTGTCCTGTTTAGAGTGATGTTTGGTTTCCTCTGTGACGGGACGCCTTCAGCTGGAGATGTTCCCAGAAGTGCGGTGCTGCTGTTTCAACTGGAGCTGATGGAGCTGCAGAAGGGTGTTCCTGAAGGATACATGTTTGTGTGGCTCGGAGACTTACCCAACACCCTTTTTGATGCCATGGATATTAACGGGGACAGGGAGGTCCCTCTGGAGGAGGTAAGCAAAAATTTGGTTAGGGGTCACATCTGAAAGCAGATATCATGTTTTCTTTAAAATTGTGTTTTTAACATGTTTATGTGGCGTTTTTCTCATGATGGAGGACATAGATTAAGAAAATGAAGCTCAGAATTGCATTTCTGAGTATTTCTTTCTTTATTCAAATCATTGTGAATCAGGAGCAGACAAAAAAATGCAGTTTGAAAAAGCTTGCATTTGTTATGTAGAACTGGGCGCGCCACAAGCTTCCTGTTCCACTCCATTCCGATGCATCCACTTGTACACAAATAGATTGATGTCTTTGTTTTCCTTTTTTTTTTGCTCCTGATTCACAAAGATTTGAATAAATACTCAGCAATGCAATTTTTAGCTTAATTCTCTTTGTCTTTCGTCTTCAAAAAAATGTCATAAGAACACACTAAAAACACAGTTTTACTCAGAGTGGATCTCTAATAAAAACTTATTTTATGCGGTTTACAAAAAAAAAAATTTAAAAAAAGTTTAAAATATATTTTATTTTCTCCTCCAGTTCTCAAAATTCATTCATCTTCAAGTCCAGGAGGGTAAAGGACGCCTGCGGCCGGGCATGGAGGCCGATGGCATCATAAAGGACATGTTTGACAATCAGGATCGGAATAAAGACGGAAAGATTTTGGAAGAAGAGCTGATGGTCAAACAGAACGAGGACCAAGTGGTACGAGACGAGTTGTGAGGAGACACTAATGCACAATGGGGTCATGCTGTTGTCCCCGGCAACAATGAAGAAAGTTTTGTTTTAGAAGTTTTTATTTAAGCCATTCAGACTGACTTAGAGGCAGAAATCATTCGGATGTTTCAGAGCCTGAAGAGGAAGTCAGTGATGAAAGTCTCTCTGAAAACACCCAAATAATTTTGCTTTCACTGATTTTTATGTCAGGGGCTTTTTTTTCTTTCCACCATGGTAAAAAGTGGTTAAAAGGAGGTAATAGGCTTCAGCGAGGAAAAGTTTTTAATACTGAAAAGAACATAAATATGGAATTGCATAAATGTTTTTGATGAATCTACTGGCTGTACAGTATGTTGAGATACACAAAAGTTGTATATCTTTGATATAAAATGAACTTTTATACTTTGATATGGAAAGTTTTTGAAGTTGCTACATTACTGAAGGGGCACTCGATTTATTTTAAATTAGAGTTAAAAGAAAAAAAAGGATTTTACACAAATTTGACTTTATTATCTCTGAAGGGCTGAAGGTGAACTTTATACAAAACTTCTCATATTTTCTTTACTTTTGCATGACATGTTATGAAAACAAAATATGTTAAAACATCTGTAACCACAAACACACTGGACGTGTGGCGTTTGTGCTTTTCTGGCACGTCAAACGGTGAGGATCTGAATTGAGAGCAAAGGTTTTGTTGCTGATCGGATTCAGAAGTGATGTGTGTCAAATCCTGCTGAGCAGTTCAGGTGTTTGCAGGTTTTGTAAAATGAAAAGACAATCCCAGCTGTCGCCGTCTGTTTCTGGATTGTCCAAGGATAGGAGAAGGTCCACAGTTTATTTATTGCCCGTAAGATGCAGGAGAACGGCATTAGGGACTTCCAAGGTTTCATCTTTTATCAGCACAATGTCAAATGAGTCCAAATACGACTGCTTCCTCTCCTCCACCTGAGGAGATAAAAGTAAGAGTGATGATTTACGAGCATCATGAGGAGCAGGAGGGGACGTGAACTCCACTGACCTTATCATTGAGAAACCCAATTTTGAGAATGTTCTCCATGTCCTGGACTCCATCAGCCATGGACAGGTCTCCGAGAGAGTCTCCCAGCAGCAGCACGTTGGGCCGTGTCCGCAGCTCCTGGAAGTGACCCGTATTGAGCAGAGCTCCTTCTCTTTTGTTGTAAATGTGGATCAGCTCTCCCTTGAAAGCCCTCAGTACCCCCTGTTCAGAAAGAACACGTCTAATTATTATTTAAACCGTTTTTGATCAATGAAACTAAAGTGTGGAAACTTACAGACTCATCAAAGTCCATGTAGTTGGAGAAGACGTTGACGTTGGAATGGAACACTCCAGCCTGCCGAATCACCTCCTCCAGGATGTCTCCTATTCCAGCGGAGAAGATGAGCAGAGGGATGCTGTGCTCATGCAGGTGGTTGAAGAAGAGCTGGAAGCCATCCCTGTGAAAGCAGCCACTCAGTATTCAAGCACTCCTAAAAAAAAAACGTATCATGAACACTCGGGCTGACCTCACCTCAGCATGACTTCAGACTCGCTCACAGCTTCTGCGAGCAGGTCTTTCTGGATCTTCTGCTCCACCAGGAGATCATGAGCTTTGGTCCACCTGGGAGAAAAAGGCATTTTTTTAAAGTGCAAAAAACACAAAATCGAGAGGACGTGTTAGAGATACTCACCACTCCACCATTAAAGGCAGCTTTTCTTCTACTGATCGAGAACAATCGATCTCTATGGGATAGTAGGTCTTCAGAAGATGATCCAGCTGAAGAAGAAAGAGCAGATTCCTAAACACAAACTCTACTAAAAACAAATAAACCCCTAACAGATTAAAACAAAAAGCTAACAAGACTCTTCCAGCAGACAAAATTTCAGAACAAATGTCAGAGAAAACTTGTTTCAAACTCTAAACAGTTCAAATTAAATTCAACAAAAATGTTCAAACATTGATGTTTGCCAGCATGTCTACTCCAGTTCTGGACAGCCTGTGTCCTACCGGATTTTAATACATCCCAACCCCACTTTGATCAGATGTGGTCCACCAGTGTATGAAGTTCTAGTTATAAGAAATGTGCCTCATCCGTCTGTAAAAAAATTATTCATCCGTGTGTGAAACGTCACGCACACATCCGAGCACGTAGAAAACCCAAGTTACAAGTACAAGTCTTTTGCTTCTTAATGAATCTAGTGATTTATTAGATTTGTTGCAAAACTTAGTTACATGTTTTAGTTTAGTTACATTAAAAGTTACATGTTTGGGTAAATGTGCCAGTTCTCCTGCCTAAAAGAAGCAGGATACCATTCCTTTAGACTGAGATTGGACTTGTCTGATCTAGTTTGTTGTTAAAAACTAAAATGTACCTTTTATCCACTAGATGGCAGAAAAAGCCTTGAGCAAGGCAGGAAATGAAGGACATTTCCTTGACATTTAACAGAATTGCTTTCAGAAAAATAAGATATACTGAAATAAAACTTTCATATTGTTTTTACTGCTTGTCAGATAACGAATTACATGAATTACAGATGAAGGAGCGACAGCTACAAGATATCAGCCTTCATCTTGGCTTGTTTGAAACCAACCACAAGGCTTTAGAGTGAATCTGTTCACAGGAACACCTCATGTTTTCTGAAATAACCACCACTTAAGGAAAACTCCCAAAAAGAGGTGGAGGTCTGTGCTTGTTTATCCCGACGTACAAACTCGCCTGAACACAAACGTTTGATTTAAAACTAAATCATCACAAATCCTCTTAAAATTGATTAAAAAGACATGAATCAATGTGATGAACGGGCCGTGACAAAGTCCAAGTTTCACGTCAATTAAAATGCACAGTGGGAAGAGAGCAGAACATAAATAACTGTAAGAAGATCTCACAGAAACCGAGGCAACACTGAACCAAAGCAATAACCAACAACATGGGCCTATCCATGTACTGACGAGGCTTCAAGTCTTTCTCTGGTGCTTAGCATAAATAATTCTTCAATAACCTTTATTGAAATTGATTCTATTGCTTATCAAAGCTATCATTTACCTAATGTAAAAATAAATAGCAAAACAATGCATCTAAAAAATTTAAACCTTTTACGATCTGCTTTTTATTATAATATGTTTAGTTTTGCATTATAAGAAGCCAACAGGTACATTAATATTGAAGAATCTGACTCACTTTAAAAAATATTGTAGACTTGATGTTATAAGTCTATAAGTGCATTTTGCTGTTTTGTTTCGTTGGTATGCTACACATAGAATCATCTCTTTTTAACCTGTTTCCGTCCAAAAGAATAGTTCTTACCTGCTGTTTGCAATCTTCAGAGATGACTTTGCTTTTGTCAAGAATATCTAAAAAAGAAAAAGAAAAGAAACATAAAAAGTCAAAAGATATCTTTTACATTCAGGTTTGATATTATTTGTTTACTGTTTTGTTTTGGCAACTGATTACATCATTCAATTGGCATGTCAAATTTCATTTGTAAATCTGTATTTGTTATCCTTATGGGTGGCTTTAGACAAAAGTAAATTTACCATGCGCTGTTATTTGTCAATGTCTTGAAACAGCAGTTACTTTAGTGTGTTAATAGCTAAAAGTGTGTTTCTGACGTGTAACCTTCAACAGACACTGGTGGATCAGTGTACTCACTGTGGCAAGTAGGACACCTTCTACCGTTGTATGAGAACCTCGTTAAAGTCATGTCGAAGTCTGAAATCACCTGAAGAAAAAAACAAAACACGTTCATTCCATTCCGTTGTCATAACTGCGTTTCTGACGGCTGTCGAAACCTACCTGCAGAGTGTTGGAACCAGCCTTCACCATGGACTGCAGGATGTCCTGTACCCTCTGAGGGTCCTTCATACACACCGAGGGGTTGGATAGCTCTGGGATCTGTGCAGACAACAAAAAAAAAAAAAACATTGCAGAAATAGAAAATGAAAATAACATTTTAAAAAGGGCGCTCTGAAAGCATCAAATCAATTGCAGCTCTGCTTAAAAAAAATTTTCTGTAAGTGTTCTATTTATTGCTAGTTTTTCATCGTAAACGACATCAGCTGCAGTAGAAATCAAGTTTAGTTAAGCTAACAGACATAAGCTAGCTGCAGTTACAGTATTACGTTAGCTAGTGGTACAAAGCGCTTCAGCGTACACCATATAACCTAGATAAATCTTGAATTCTCGAGGTTCCTAAAAAGTTGTGTGCATACTATTACCATGTTTAAAAATAAAATGATATGCCGGTACGTTCCGATTAATCAAGCAAAAGGCCGTGTCAAGTGTCATTAGCTGTCTCTGCCGGAACACGGACGATCTCCCGGTACAACGAGACTGCTGCATTAACGGACTTTCAAAAGGGTCGGAATTTTTAAATACAACTATTCCGTAATAACATAAAAAATGTAACTTAACATGTTATAAATATATAACCTTTTTTAAAATATATATTTATCTTTAACAAACTAAAAGCTTAAAACCGTTCACATTTTTTTGGTCTATAAGGCTCTTTAATGCAAGAAAACAGCTTTTTTCTTTTTTGTTACGAAACTGTGAAGAACACAGAAGGAACATTTTCTTTTTTTCTAACTTGAGGTGGGGAGGTAAGAACGTATCGCCCTAACGCAATGGCATCAACACAAAGGTTCCTACAACCTTTTAAAAAAGGAGAACAAATGTAATAATAATAATACTTTTCAAGAAAGTGTAGTAAAATGTTGAAAATTATTTTATTCTGATCAACTAGTACTAATACCAACAAAATACTATTTCATTTGTGTAGAATATGTACCATATCAGTTGCACTGTATAATACATAACATTTTTGCACACAGTATAATAAATAGATAACACGTATAACTAATGTAACTCGGATAACTAAAGTTTGCTTTATCCATTTGTTTTGGAATAAATACTATCAATTTTGAATGCAATTTTTGTCTATTGTACAATAAAATGATATACCTTATTTTAAGATCAAGACATTTAAATGAAAAAAAAAAAACTTTGGACACTAGACAGTTCATAGACATTGATATGTTCATTTTATGTACAATTTCTATACATAAGGAATATGGAAATCTAATGTTTTATTCACATCTTAGATGGTTTATCATTACTTTTAGTAGTTGTGCTCTTAAGGCTTATATATTTTTGTATGTGTTTATAACAGACAGTTGATAATGTTTTCAGCAAGGGAATATCAATCAAGCAAAGCAAGATGACGCGGTTTTATAAAAACGACTTTAATTGCAGGTGATGACATTAGCATTTATTACATCCAGCATAAAGACACAATGTCAGGCTGTCACATGCAAAGCTAATACATAGCTTATCTTTTGTTAATATTTGTAGTACTATTAATGTTGGTCATTAAGTCGAAATGAATATCATTTCTCCGCTCCGTAACCACAGATATGTAGTTGAGCACAGCAGACATATTAATCTTCTGAATGTCAGTCAAAACACATTCATATCACGATCTCTCTTCTTTTGCCCTATAAGATCAACTTCATCTACAAGTCTCTTTGGTAAACAATATGAGACAAAGAACATCAACATGTCTAATATACACCCAGCTGAGAGCGATGTGCTTATTAAACAGGGTTTTAGAAGACATTTAATGCATGAAACAATTCTGTGGAAACAGCTCAACAGCTCAAAGGTCGAATCTTACCAACCACAAGTAATTAAAAAAAATATTTCCAGAAATACAATCACTTTGTCTGATATGACACAAAGGAAATATGCTAAGTCAAAGTGCAGCGACAACTTTGCTCTTTAAAACTTTACAATTTGATCCCAAAAAGTGCTATTTCAGGGAAGCTTTTGCCATATAAAAGAAAAAAAACTGTGCAAACAATGTAAATCCACTCGAACACAGGGAGACACTTTTTGAGGGAATGGAAATGAACCGTTAAGTAGCCAGAAGTGTGCAGGAACAAAAAAAAACAAAAAAACAACAGAATGATCACACTATTGGTGGGAATACTGCGGCTAATGAAACAGCAGGAGAAAAATTTGGAATTAAAGGAATGAAGAGGTGTTTTCATTCAAATCTTCTCACTTATTTTTGGAATTCTCCAGTTCACAATCATTGAAGAAACTTAAAGAAGCATCACAGGCATTAGATGAAGACTGAAATGAATGAATGCTTACTGTCCAGCTGCAAAGGCAGACACTGAATGATTGTTTACATTACAGTGAATCCTGAAAATAATAAAGCGATAACGCTTTTCTTTTAGTTCTAACATGATTTAGGCATGTAAGACTTCTCTTAAGCATGAGGAGATTGTCACAGTGTTACTATGGAATGATAGAACTTTGATAAAATCATAAGTGAAGATCACATTTTCTTCCAAAGAGAGGCAAAGAGTAAAGGAATTAGGATATCACCATAAATGTACACATATACAGCTTTATACTATTTATAACCAATTAGTTAGGCAGCAACTTTGCACAGAGTAGATGAGAATATTTCATATTTAGTTGCTATGTAACACTCTTATTCACATGTTTTTACATCTGCCTCAATGCTTCACACAGACTGGTCATTCTTCCAGACACACCTGCTAAGACTTTTCATGGCTTTTCACATATTAGGTACACAAAAAGAATGAAATCCAGACCGAGGGCAACACTTGTTTATCTCTGATTTGTTAGATATGAATGTGGGGTCAGCTGTAACTGCAGTAGGATGTCGGTCAGAGCAAAAACAGTTTGTGTTCAGCATTCTATCTGCGACTGGAGCTGCCGACGCAGCGTGAGCGTGCGCCGGTGAAGCTGCTGCATCTGCTGCATGCGGTCCCGCTGGCGAGCCAGGTTTTGGGGCATGGGGTACCGCTGGCAGCCGTACAGAAAGCGATAAGGGATGCGGACATGGCAGGCGGTGGCTCGACAGCGAGGCTGAGGCATTGGCGGCAGCAGCATCCAGCGCTTCCTTTCGGAACAGTAGCGGTAAGCCTCTTTGCGGTACTGTTTGTCCACGTCATCACTGTTCTTCCAGCCTCCAATGATAAACACGTCTTCATCAAAGTGGCAGATGGCAGCACCCTCAATGCTGGTGACCTCAGGTGGCAGGCTCTCCAAGATCTCATCGGAGATCCGCACACTGATCTTCTGCCTGGCCACCTCATCCCGCACAGAGTAGCTCTTGGGACAACAGGAAGCTGTGTGGTAGAAATTAGTTGAAGCGACGGCCATCTGGAAAACGCAGTAGTTGTCAATAAGTGGCAAAGAGTCAACATCCTGCCACTGGCGACTGTCGGTGTCATAGCGAGTGGTCACTGTCTTCAAGCCATCCTCATTATCTGTATCCACGGGTGTGCGTGCTGTCACGTACACATAGCGATCCTCCACGCTGATGGCCTTCACGTCTCGCAGGATTTTGGGAGCAGATTCCAGATTGTGCCACTTGTCTTGCTCCGGCTCGTACACGCTAACGTCTTTGAAACCTGGACTGAAGTTACCGTGTCCACCAATGCTGTATAAAATGTCCTTAATGC
This sequence comes from Adrianichthys oophorus, assembly GCA_036245035.1. Lineage (NCBI taxonomy): Eukaryota > Metazoa > Chordata > Actinopteri > Beloniformes > Adrianichthyidae > Adrianichthys > Adrianichthys oophorus. Next base: position 708,073 of record BSAI01000089.1, on the reverse strand, counting down.
AGGTCAAGCCAAAGGAGTGCTTGCGTGTTGTCAGGTTGCTAACTTGCTCCCAAGTGTTACGATTTGGGTTGTAACGCTCCACAGTTTTCGCAAAGCCTGGTTCCATGGAACCAGCGACATAGACATGTGACTCTGTGGTGGCAATGGCATGACCATCTAGGTGGTTGTGGATGTGAGGAAGGTTCACCCAGCGATCCTCATAAATGAAGTAGCCCACGCACTCACTCAGATAGTCTCCTCCCTCTGAAACTCCACCAACTACCATGATGACGTCCATATTTTGGCCGAAGCGAGGCTGAAAGGAGGCCATGTGGGAGGACCAGAACTCCAGGTCAGCTGACTTGAGGTTCTCAAAGCGAATAGCGTGGCCCTCTACAGCCGCGGACACCAGCTGGAGGCAAGCTTCGTTGGCGGCCACCAGGCGTTCAGTTTTTACCACTCTGGTCAGGTAGGTGGGCTTGATCTGGGGCAGCCTGAGGAGACGAAACAGTTCTTCAAAATAGCGGGTTCGCTCCTCTGGGTTCTTCTGCACCCACTTTACCACCGCCTCAAACAGCATCTCCTCTGAATCCACCGTGATCTCCGCATCCGAGAGCCAGTCCCGGACCAGGTGAAAGGGGAGAGTGTAGAACTCCTCATCCTGGATAACCTTGTGGAAGTTGCGCCGGATCATGTCTGCAGCTCTTAGGGCCAGCTGGTCCAACGTGTACATGTGGGCTAGACTGTGCACGGCCACGCAATTGGTCAGACTCAACTTCTTCTTGAGGAACTCGCCACAGAAATCTTTCAGCTGCACCAGGAGAAACCTAAAACACAATCAGAACAGAATAATTTAAAAAAAAACGTGATGAAACTGCACTTAATCTTTCGCAATCAGATTACAACAATACAAAAATGAAGGGTTCTATTAATACAATTATTGTGCATTGACTATTGATTTAAAAAAACAACAACATACCTATCTGCAAGTTCCAGGACTTCATGCACATTGCAGGTGCTCACTCGTATTTCTCCCGTGTACATGTACTGGATGACGCTCTCCACCGTTTCGGGGTCCGGTCCCAGCTCGGAGCTCCACTCCTTCATCTCCACCCGTCCGGACAGGGACTCTGAGAACTGTCCACCCAGAAGCGGCGTGAAATAGTCGGTGGCCGCCGCCAGCACCGACCTGTGAGCTGAAAACTCACAGCTCTGTACGTTCCCCGTGGCGGCTCCGCTGCTGAAGGCCAGCGTCACGTCGCAGAACAGACCCTGCTTCCTCTGGTCGTTCTGCCGCCGTGACAGCTCCGAGCAGTGGGAGGAGGACGTGAAGTCCTCGGCCTCTTCCGCGTCTCCGTCTCCAGCCAGCGCGCTGGGGGTACCGCTGCCTCCCCCGCCGCTCCCGCTCCTGGCGGAGTCCTCCGGGTTGGGGGCTGCCGCGGCCATTCTACTGCCAGGGCCGAAGGTGAGCAGAGGAGGGAAATTAAGCAAACTAGCAAAAGGGATGAAGCGACATACGCAACCGCACATTCATGGACTTCAGGCGGACGGTGACAGCGAAGCGGTTCGTGTTTGTTACGTCATATCCGTTATTTGAATCGGACCCAAATTTCAAAAAACGATATTAATATTTCATCATCAAAAGCTGCGGAACATATAAAAACATAAGCATACTAGAAGCAACTTTTGTGACAGTCTTTTAATAAAGAAAAGAGTAAGCAGTAGCGCATTTGACATGCGCAGTTTAAATTAACTAGTTGATGTCCGTGAACGACACATCGCTTAAAGGTTCGACTGTGAGGCGTTTGTGGACTGGTAAAAAAAATCAGTACATTGGAGTTACCTGCTACATTCAAGAACTAACTTGTGTTAACGTTCATTTTACTTGGAAAAGCTGAAAGGCATACCTTGAAAAAACACGTTGACAACTTTTACGATAGTAAGAAATGTTTGTATATAATTGCTGCAGCTAGTAAAATATTTGATCTCTAAATAGACTGAATTAATTAAACAATGCTGTTAAAAACAACATTTAGAAACAATCATATAAAATAATTAGTCAATTAGTTAGCAATTTAGATAGTTCATACAATTAATTTGTCCTGTATTAAAACCCCTTTTTGCCACTGTGACACAAACAGGACCATAAAACAAGACTTTACTACAGTTTTATTTTGACTAATTTTAGTAATTGTTAATATATATCAAGTCAGTTCAGAGAGGAATTCAGTTATTAGGATGAATACAGACAAGCACAGATAAACAGTTTATCACACTGTTAGCTGCATCTGCAAAATTATTTTAAATAATAAAAAAAGGATAAATGGCCAGTGTTATGCTGACAATGCTGAATATCCATACTTACAATCAAATTTTTGTTGGGAATTTATTTTTTAGGGCAAAATAACAACAGAAAGTACATAATAAAACAATACATGTATTTTTTTTCTTTTAATATATGTTCCATGTTTTATATCGCACACTTTACGTCCACATGTTTGTACCGGCTAAGAGAGGTCAACTTCTGGTACAACAATAGCAGCAGCTATCAGGTATGACTCACAAAGCAGAAAGACAAAGCACAGTATCATTTCAGTTTTGGCACTGCTTTGAACACATCGTAAAATAATCTTAAACGATCCGTTATGTTATTTTCTGTGATACATGTACCAAAATAAAACTTCTCTACAGTACTGCATCTTCTGATGTCCAAATGGCACAAAGAAGAGAGCTGCACAGAGACAGCAGTCAGTGAAAAAGACACACATGCTTGGTTATGACAGCGACTTTAGATTTAAGGCGAATTAAACGGCTGAACAACTCACAACACGGAAATCTGGAGAGCTGGTTTCTCTGCAATTTTATGAGAAACATAAATGCCCTCAAGATTTAACTATGATCAAGTTTTACTCACATCCATACAGATGTAGCACAGACAGGATTTTACATTTAAAATGGTTTCTTACAGTTTTTTTTTTGTGAAATTGTAAGTTATATTAATTCTAACGTTATTAAGATACTACTTTTGAAGAAGAAATCAACAGTGTGGCCAGAGGGACCGCTGATTGCCATGGATGATGAAGATAACTACATAGACATGTGTTCTGGAAGCACATAGGAGATGTCATCCCATGGGTGACGGTACAGACCCTGCTTCAGCCTCTTCTGGTCCAGGTAGTGCCCTGGGGTGATCAAAATAAAATTATGTGCATATCACTTAAAGACACAATAGAAGTGTTGGCTTTTGTGCAGATGTTACCATAGCAACAAAAAGCATCTTACCAATGAATCCCATGCTGCGCCCCAAAACAAAGATTCCATTTAAAGCACCAATGTCTACAAACTCGTCCGCTTCATCCCTGCAGTGGCGTGACAATGAGGAAAACAATGAGTGAGCCACTGGTGGTCTCTTCAAATCGTAAGCAGTTTAAATAATTTTTACAGTGATTTTAAACATTTAAAATAAAGGATATGAAGCAACAAATGTAAAAACAAAAAAAAACCAAAACATTAAATAAAAGCGGGGATATGGGTATCTGTTGAAAACAAACCTTGTGAAGCCGCCACAAGTTCTGAGCAGGTCCACAAAGGCAACACCAATGAAACCATCCACATTCAGGATCAGGTTTGGCTTCTAGTTGATACACAGAAAAAAGATCACGTACTAGAAGTTATCTGATTTTTGTTAAAGAGGACACAACATAGTAGATGAATTCCTACTTTAGAAGTGGTGATCTTTTCGACTTCCAGAGCGTAGTCCAGCAGCTGGCAGGAAGGAAAATTCTGCTTCACAAAGTCCTTCAAGATCTGGACTCTCATGTCAGGATTATTAATCTGAGAAAGCAAAAATATATTTTTTTCTGTTGAGAAAATGTTTATACATTTATTCAAACTTGAGTTTGACAATCCATTTTATCATACCAAATTATAATGAAAAGAAATGCTAGCTATTATGAAAATTGTATTTTGTTTCATTTCACCATAGTTTACATAAAATAGAAATGTTAAACTTTGTGTTGTCTGTTTCTTGTTTAATCTCTGGTTCCTCCGAAACTAGAGAGTAAAATTATTTGTACCCAAACTGCACAAGGTTTCTGACAGAGTTGGTATAAACAAGTGTATACAAGTGTGCAAGAAGGAGTCAAAAAAACAGATAAAGTCAAAGACAGAATATACTAAACTGGAGAAAAAATGAGCCTTGTGCAACCACTGTGATATTTAAATCTGTGTGGAAGAGACCAAATCTGTTTTCATGTAAATATTCATCATTTCTGACTCTTAGTTCATATACAACTATAAAAAATACATTTTAGACACGAGGTTTATTGAAATCTATTTTGTGAAATACATCAAATATTTTTGTTTTTTGTAAATATACAATATATATATGGTAACCCCCCCCCCCCAAAAAAAGTTTTTCATGTTGAAAAAAACCCACAAACGTTTAGCAATCTTTTTATCTACACACAAACTCTATATACATATATAAAACTTTGTCATACGTGTCTCTCTGTCATTAGGTGTATCTTTGTCAAATTTGTTACACCAGCTTTGTTACTTATCTCACAGATTACCCACAAAATGTGACCCGGAAAAGACTAGTTGAAGGTTAACCCACCTAAGGACTGTCATTTCACAAAACTGCTAAATGCAGGGACAAACACACTGAATAAAGCACACGAGACTCATAAAAATTGTTTTGGTTTTATTAATATCAAACTTAATATGTTTATTTATTTATTACTTTATTTACTTTTTGTAAATAAAGTAAAACTTCAACATAATTAAAATGACTTATCTCTGTGATAAGTTCAAACAAAAAGTTCACAATAGCATATCTTCTAAGGTCAAATAAAAATGAGCTCCCTGAAGTTTTGTCAAGTAAATAAAACAAGGTTAAATAAAATCTGAAAAGAATGTGACAACTGAAATCATCAGTTGTTCAGGTTGACCAGCACCAGATTTTGGAGCAAATAGCACCATCTCCATCAAAATTATGAAATGAAACAGATTTTCTTGGACTCTTTCTTGGATTTCTTGGAGAAATGGCAAAGGCCTCGCTGAAGATGCACTCACTCTGGCCTGATGAAGGTGGTGCACAGATGGGTTTTTTCTTCAGTATTTCGGAGGACAAACGTTAATTTTTTAACATACAATTAATGGCATTAAAAAGACATTTGTGTGTTATAAAGGTGTTAAAACGTGACAGCCCTAGTTGCTAGTAGTGTGACATGCAGAGGACTGAGATGCTTATTACAATTTCAGGAGAGTTTTCTGTTTGGGTACATTCAACACAGCTGTACACCCTCCAGAGCTTCTCCACATGAGACATTTCCCTCCAGCCAGGCCAATAATCGGTTGACCACTAATTCTGTCGATATTTGCTGTTTTAATAACTCACCGACTTGACTCTGTGTCCGATACCCATGATCAACTTGCCGTCCTTTTTCATCTTGTTGACAAACTCCATAGGCAGCATCCCGCTGTCAAAAGCCTTACTGAACTGCTTAGCCGCAGCATCCAAAGCTCCCCCAAAGCGATCACCCTGACACACAAAAACAAAAGTGAGAAGTTTTGATTCGACAGACCAGTGCAGGCACAGGAAACATCAAGGTCTTACAATAGTGAGGAGGCCTGAAGTCAGACTGGAGATGAGGTCCTTGCCAGCTCGAGCGCAGACAATAGTGTTGTGAGCACCAGAGACTGCAGGGCCGTGATCTGCAGTCACCATCAGACACATCTCTATAAACTGGCAGGCGTACCTTGGTAACCTGCAGGCGCACGAGAGAACAGGGTTCATGTAAGCCACTCAATTGTCAGGAGAAGGTAATAATTAGTTGATAATAGCGCAAGATTCTGACCTCCGCTGGAACCAGAGCAGTCCCAGGGTTCCTCCTAGACCCATTTCTGTCTTGAAGACCTCGGTGATTGGCATGCCGGCGTAGAGGAGCTCCTGACCCCTCTCATCACAGATGCTGGTCATGAAGGAGGCTGGTTTCCGGATCAGACCCAGCTCCTGCACAACAGACAGACACAGAAACACATTTACTGAGGCTGTGTATTGGCAAGAGTCTGGCAATACAATACATATCACAATACACGTCACAATATATCCCATTATATCCCAAGACTGTAACAGAGACAATATATCACCCATTTTTAAAAAGAGCATGATAACCATTTCACCTCAACAAACGGTAGAAAATACATTTTATTTAATTATCAAAAGGCTAAAAACTGCAACTGAATCTCACATAGAAATTGCTTTTACAAATTCTAGTGCTTTTATTTTGATAAATTCTGAAATACTTTTTAAAAACTGAAAGTTGTTTGGTTTTCACAACAAACTATATTTCAATATAAAAAAAAAAAAAAAGCTTAAATGTGCCTTAACCAACAAGGTTCTTAAGTATAATTAAGAAAATAAAGAGTTATGCGTTTCCAACACTGCTGAAATGTACTTTATAAGGCAGTAAATGGCTACTGGATTAAATGACCAATCTTCAACAATCTGCCTATTTCAGTTATTTTTCTGACTTGTATATGTGTCCCTGAAATGTGGAAAAACAAACCAAATTGACAAGCAAAATCTACTGCAAGATGGTTCAAAAACAGAGATCCACTCCATTCTGGGAGAGAATGTGAGAAGACAATGCAGCCCTTACCCGTGCCCAGGAGTAATCCATTGGCACAGTGGGAGGAGGCACCTCTTCCGCAGGCTGAATAACTCCTTTGGCAACAAGATCGTCATACACATTTCTGTGATAAACATAAAAACAAAACAAAGCCTGTTTAAATTCAAGTAAAAAACGGAATAAAAGGAGTGAAGGCAGATAAAGTGTTCTGACTTGATGACGTCTCCCAGCTCGTCAAAGCTCCTGGGTACAAAAGCACCAGCTTCTTTCAGGGCTTTGTTCTTGGCGACAGCGGTCTCAGAAGCCTGGTTGGCACACGCTCCAGCGTGACCAAACTGAACCTGATCGTTCAAAACAAAAACATTCATGAACCTCACTTATTCTGTTCTCTAAACACAGACATAAGCCAATCGTCTGCTTTTACCTCTGAGGAAAACATGGTGGCACAAGTGCCAATACACCAGCACACCACTGGCTTTGTAACTCTTCCCTCTTTAATAGCCGCACAGATCTTGTACTCTTCGGTGCCGCCGATCTGATGAAGAACAATAAGAGAACAAGTAAAAATCAAATGTGTATTAAAGGCCCTACAAGTGAATGCAGGTTGTCTCCAGGCAAAAAATAGACAAACCTACCTAGCTACCTTACAACCTACAGGAAAGCTGCGAGCGACAAGTCGTAGCGAAAACTCAAACAACACGCAAAGGTAAGAACAGATTCATTAAGTGAAACGCAGGCACATTGTATGTTTTTTTACATTTTTATAGACCCCCTATTCATGGGAAACTGCACAAGGGACCTGTTAGTGCTGTTCACGTGATAAGTGTGCACTCCTGGGCTTTTAGAACTTAGGAAATCAGACAATGGTAGTTTGTATGGGCGTTCTACAAACACTTCCACATCACCGGAACACCCCGTGCGTGCAGCATTTGCTCGCAGTCGATAAGGAGTAAGTACTTGTTTGACTCCATCCCAAAGATGATGTCTTTGTTTAGACCTGGGAACCTTTTCTGTTATATATTAGATAAGACATAGCCACAATTATTAAGAGAACATATTTAGGTTGAAAACAAACAACAAGAGTTATGACAAATATTGTGATACCCCTTGGAATAGATCCTTGGAACATTTTATAAAGTTTATTGGTGGTTCATTTGTTAACATTTTTCCGTTTGTTTGACCTCGTCTTTGCTTTGTTTTGCATTTATACATTTTTCTTTTATGTATACACTTGTTAGAATATATAAAAACAGTTTGATCTCAATTTATGTGATTTTTGCTGTAAAAAATGACAACATTTTCCACTTTGAATTGAGGTTTTTGTACAGTTTCATTTTTATTGTGGATTGATAGTGTAATATAATGACATTTCTGTAAAAAAGACGCTCGGGTTGTTTGATAAAGATGTGCATCAACCATTCACACAAAAAACTGCTTTAAAGGTAAATTATTAAAGTAAACTGTAAAGTAGTAAAAAAATAAAGTTCAAAAGTGGACAAACGAGCCTTGGGGAAACTGTAAGCCAAACCTGCGCTCCCCTTAAGATGCAGCCGCGCTTTCTATGACCCTCCACGGGCCCAAACAACCCAAAAACCTGCAGCACCTGTACGAGTCAACCCCCCGTACAAGTGGATGTGACTAAGGCTTTAGCAGAACTCTAAGTTTCCTTACCTCTCCCAAGACAACAATCATCTTGACTCCAGGAGAATCTTGGTAGCGTAGCACATGGTCCGTAAACACAGAACCCGGGTATCTGTCATGGAAGTCAGAGTTGTTCAGCCACTCAAAGCAACAAGCTGAAATCCTGGAGCAAAGCAGCTTCATACCTGTCCCCACCGATGGCCACACCTTCAAAAACCCCATCCGTGGTGCGGGAGATGATGTTGTTTAGTTCGTTGGACATGCCGCCTGAGCGGGACACGTACGCCACGCTGCCTGAACGATACAGCTTGGAGGCGAGGATGTTATCTAACATTCCACCCGTGTTTCCGATCTTGAAACAACCCGGCTTTATTCCTCCAACCTAAACAAAAACAAAGCTGTTTGCTCTGATGGCACAAAGAGATCATGAACAATCTGCTGGGAGGTGAAGCTAGACTGACAGTTGCAGGGCCGATGATGGTAATCCCCTTCTCATCTGCGGCTTTAATGATCTTCCTGGTGTGCGCTTCAGGGATTCCTTCAGCAATGATGGCAATGGTCTGAATCTTGCAGGAAAACATAATTTCATAAAACTTTAAGCAATTTTGGAGCTCACAAACACTACTGGAGGGAACTTACCTGTGGGTACTCCATGGTCTCCATAGTGCTCTCAAAAGCTGAACGCAAAGATGCAAAGCTGATGAGAACATCCACATCAGGATGCTTCTTCATGGCGTCACCCATGTTCTTGTAAACAGGAATGAGGATCTCCTTGTGTCCCCAGTAGAACTTTTGTTTGTGGTCTCCACTAAAAAATAAATTCAAAAAAATCCGAAAAACATGAACACTTCTGCAGACACTGCAGCAGACCAAAGGAAGCCAAACCAAAGGAGCAGACTCACGTGAAGGGGTAAATCAAAGCTGAAACGGATGGCTCCTCTCTGGAGCAAACGTAGTCAAAGTCCAGCATGCCTTGCACCGCACGTGTCTGCATACCCCACACCATTGCTTTTGTTTGTTTGGTGAAGAGAACTGTTGCTTTAGCTGCAGAATAGGAGACAAAGTTAGAGATAGAAAACAGAGAACATTAACACACTATAAATGCACTTTCTGCAAAGAAATGTCTACAAACTTTTTGTAGTTTCTTGTGGGATTTAAATTAGGTTAAAGAGTTTTTCTTTGCATATTTAAATGTTTTTGCATTTGAATTGCAGCCTTTTTCGGCCATCAAAAGAGGGGGCTACAACTACAACACCTAAACTCCACCATCTATCTAGCATCCTATCAATGAAAACAGAAGCGTGAGCTTTCAAAGTGCTGATAACCTCTAATGTGACCACGAGTATGTCCTCCTCACTCACCAACAGAAGTCCCAGTTTTAACCGTCTTTGGTAGAGAACCTTCAACTTGAGCTTTTTGCACAGATGGAGCCTCTTTTCTTCTTGATGTTGGAGTCTAAAAATAAAGAATTTAGTCATTTTTCTAGATGTGCTAGATGAGGAGGCTGGAAAACCTGAGTTTCTTTGAACAGAAATGGACAAACAGCATGACAAAAGAGGGTTTTTTTTGCCCAAAATGTACTTGAGAAGGTACAAGTAAAGATAAGTAAACATTTTCTGGTCCCAACATCACACAAACATATATTTTAAATCAGAACTCTTAGAAGAATATATTTAACCCATTTCTTTTATTTGAAATATCGTCCTTGAATTTGAGCTAATTGAGAAACAAAGTGTACAAACGCGCATTTCACTGAAATCCTTTGGACTGCACAATTTTAATGGCTGCCTCAGGGGGAAGCTGCATTGCACTGATTTTAGAGTGGACTAGAATGCTCTCACACAAAAGAGCTATTGGGCCTCAAATAATTTGATTCACTAAAAGGGTAAGAGAGGAGAAGCTGAGACATCGTCTGAGGCCATCCTCCCCTCTCTCTGTGGGTAAACTGCACATCACTGACAGACATGACTGTGGAGAAAAAGCACACCAACCAACTGTCAAGGTGTAACAACGGCCTGTTTGTGTTATTGCGCGTCGTACCGATGTGGTGCTGGAGTTGAGGAGGAAGTTGGCGGTGTGGGCAGCGACTGGCGGCTGGGTGGGGATTGGTCTGTGGCCTAGGGCCATGCCAACAATGGCGGTCATGTGGGTTTCTGTCCCAAACACATGAATCGGGATTCCGGTAGTTTTCCCTGTTGGCAAAATGTTAAAAAACAAATCACCCAATGAATAACCGGGGCTTAAAAAAACAACTAACAAAAACATTTTAAATTAGCACGTACCAACTTCCCCCATCACTCTGAGGCCTTCCTGGTAGTTGGGGCCCCCACGACGGACAAAAATGGTGACTTCATGCTCTTTCAGAGGCTCCTGATAGTCCTTTATTGCCCTGACAATCCCCTAAAGATGAAAACAATGCCAGGATGAATACTGTGACACTAAAGGGTAAGATGACATCTTTCAAACAACACAAACAATACCTTAAATGTTGCTGCAACATTTGTGAAGTTGGCTATACTTCCTCCAATGATCAAAACCTTTCCTGGAACGCATGATTTAAAAAAAACTTTATTAAGTTGGAAACTGAAATGAGAATAAAAACATGAACTTAGGCAGAGCTTTGACATTTTCACACCATTAGGGTGCTTCTCTCGGGTCATCAGAGACAGGATGGTCTTGGCGTAGTCGTAGGTCTGCTGCTCACTCGGCGCTCCCGAATACTCCCCGTAATTGGCCAGCTCGTTCACCCCTCCCAGGTCGCAGATTGTGTCACTGGGAGTTTTCAAATTTAGGACAAATGAAAGTTTAGCAAAAAAGGACAGCAAATCATCCGCCTCCATCTGACCCAATCTTCTGCATCCACCTTGTTCACATTAACCACACATGACATCCTTCGCTACATCCATGATTCTCTTCTTTGGTCTTTCCAAGTAGCCCCGACTTCAGCATCCATTAAAAATCCTGGATTCTTTTTTAACATTCTAACAGTTTAAGTGCTTCTGTGATGATCCCTACAGACTTCACTCATCTTTATAAGTGGGACAACTTGCAGAATTAGTGACTGACAAAAACAATTTTGCCCAACTGTAATATCTATTATTAAAAATTGAAATAAAAATTAAAAAATTGTGCCAACAGTGAAACATGGTGGTGGTAGTGTCCTAATGTGGGACTGCATGAGTGTTGCTGGTGTTGGGGAGCTGCACTTCATTGATAGTATCATCAACTCAACAATATACTGCTCTATACTGAAAGAGAAGATTCTGCCATCACTCCGTGCACTTTTCCAACACGACAATGATCTAAAGCCCACAAGGAAAGCTACTGTTGCATTTCTGAAGAAGAACAGGGTGAAGGTGATTGAATGGCCAGGTATGTCTCCTGGTCTGAATCCAATTCTGAAGCAACTAGTTGAGCATCACTCTCCATCCAGCATCCAGGGCCTAAAAGAGGTTATTATTGAAGAATGGAAAAAGATAGATGTCGCAGTATGTTACCAACTTGTTCATTCTGTGCCTAGAAGACTGGGTGCTGTCCTTAAAAGTCATGATGCTCATTCAAAATACTAGATGTAGTAGTTTTTGATGAAGGGTGTATTCATCTTTGCTTCAACCAATTTGAGTAAAACTGAAGATTTTGTGATGCGAATTACATTATTCACCTTAATTACATGTTTTGGAGTTAAGTAAGCTTTCAATAAAACAAGACTAATTTAGACTAAGTCTAAATTAGACTTAAGACTTAAATTGATTCAAATTTCAGAGCGTTCTTGTGGCCTTTCAAAGTTTACTTTAATTAAAATATTTAGGACGACTGAATCTTGCATCACCATGAGTATATTTTCTATCTGCAAATGCATAGAAGAACTAAGCAGCACAGGGAATAATTAGTCATAGCTGATGTGTCTGCACGTCACGCTTTACATCTTCTCCAGACGGCAGCAAACTCCTTCCTACAGACTCACTAAAACAGCAGCATCCGGAACCGAGCGCTACTCCCCGGGCTGCATCTCCTCAGAAAGCCAAACCTAATTATGTGTAGTGGAGCCATATCAAGAGTCTGAGGGTAATGAGCCATGCAGAGCAAATGACAAATTCCTATTTTTTTTTATTTGTATTCAGTTGGTGTACCTGTATACCACAGAGGCTCCCCCTCCTGCCACCATGGTCCAAATTCTGCCTCTGGGGTTTAGCAGAGTCAGCTTGAGGCTGGCGCCACTTTTTGCATCAAGATCTGCAATGTAAGCTTCCTGCAAAACAAGAGTGCAGTTTAATCTATCCCACAAAAGCAACAAAGCAGACACGGAAACCGGTTTTAAATCTGCCGTAAAACCGCCAGCAGGTGTGATATACCTCACTGGTTGTTTACAGCAGCTTTGGCCACAGCTGGTGGTTAAGAAGAACCAAAAAAAAAAAAAAGAAAAAGCACTTCCAATCAAAGGCCCCCGCTGTCCCAAACCTCTGCTCTGCCTCACAGGAGCCCAATTAGGCCTGGCCGTCTGCTGAACTGACTGACAATCTGTCTCTAACGGGATCCTGCGGGACTGCCAAAAAGAGGAAAATAACCCTAAACAAACAAGCTTCTTTATTTAAAGCTGAGGTTTTTCTTAGCTAGACTCTGTCAGTTTATAATGTGATGCTTTTATGGTAATTTAGATGGCCTGAGCTGAGTAATTGAAGCATCACATAAGGCAAGAGTCTTGGTTTAATGCTTTGTCAATCAGAGAAATATATATATATCAAAGATAATAAGTACATCTTTTTTTGGAAGGATAAATAAACCAAAATAAAAGCATTGTAAAGATTTCTATGTATATATGTTTTTGTGTCCACTGTCTATGTCTTTGGTTTATTGTCTATGTCCACATTTTTGATCCATTTCGCCTAATACATGGACCATGGACGCAAAAACACATACGAATATTCTTGGCACAAATGGAAGCCCATTGATCCTTGTATTTTATCTCCTTAGAACTGTTTTTTTTTCTCTACAGGGAATCTATTTACTGCTGACAAACCTGATGACACTCCACAATCTATTCTTTCCTCACCTCAGGATAAGCCTCCCTGCCGAAGGGGGGAGGAAACTCCACGTCTCCCCATTTGGCTTTACAGATGTAGTCAGCTGTGGCATCAATCTTTGCTGCCATGTCCAGGACATAAACTCCATCTTTTGTGACAACTAATAAAGTAGTAAAAAAACAAGATGTCATTCATATACCTAAAGAAAAGCTGTGCATACCGGAAGTGAGAATGAATTAAAAGTGAGAGGAGCCAGAAGGAAGTGGAGGGAGGGGGGAAGAAGTGGCTGGACATCAAAGCTGGATCGCAGCTACATCACCAAGGACAGATGCCGAGGGGCATGCTGATGCCAAATTACTTCATTAAAAACACACAACTTCCTTCATCAAACGGCAAGAGCATGAATTATTTCACCGTTTCCTCGCTTGCAGCTAAATATGTGTCGGCATCAACGTTTTCTGTTGTATTGTGAAATAATTTTACCCGACTCCATCTCATTTCTTTACATTGTTATAATAATCCAGTCATAGTGATTGTTTTAACTGAGAAAAATGATGGCTTTTTTGATGTGGGAAGTAAAAACCTACCTAGCGGGTTGATCTCCAGGTATGTGAAGAAGAGTTCTTCGTACAAGTTGAAGAGCCCAACTATGAAGCTGGCCAGAACCCTGAGGAGAGATGATGAAGACCTTCAGATACAAAATCATTTAATTTCATTGACAGGATACAAAAAATAAATAAATAAAATCTTCATGAGTACAATCAAGATCAGTCTACTTTTTGCAAAAATTCAACTACAATGTAGAACTGGACTCTATCTTTTCATAGGAATGGGGTTTGAGTGTCATCTCTGTAATAAGATTAGGCTATAACCCAACTTCTTTGCCTTTTTTTAATCAAAATTGCTGAAATTTCTCAATTTCTTCAAAAAATATTTACAACTTTCACTTTGCTTGTAATGTGTAAAATATTTTCTTTTTATAAACAGACCTACTGCAAAGCTTGAGTGTTTGATTTCATATCAAATATATCAGTTTTTTTGTTAATGTTAAAGTAAATTTGGGCCAAAACATAAAAGACTCATTCCGATCATCTTTAGATCTATTTTCAAAGCATTCCCAGTGGTCTTTTAATTATAATAATGCCCTTTTCAGTCAAATTCAAAAAACCTGTGTCATTTTAAAGGACATGGTTTCTGTAGGGCGGCAGTAGTTCATTAGAAATTCACCTCCGAGGTCATTTTTATATTGCATTTCTGAGTATTTCTTCATTCCAATTGTTGTGAATCAGGACCAGGCAAGCCTCAAGCTCCTTGCTCTGCTCCATTCTAATGTATCCACCTGTAGACGACTAGATCCATGTTCGTTTTCGTCTTCATCCAAGCTAGCATCTGGCTCAAAACTGTGCAGCTGGATAGCTCCAATTTTACTCGCCATTTGTATTTGCACTGGTAATGTCAAGTTGGGGACTGGGGGGCTGTACGCTAGCAAGACAGACTGTAAACAGATGTTGGGAAGTAGGGGTGGGCTTACTTCGTGCCAACGGTCCCGCCCAGACCTCAGTGGCAAATTCCTGCTGCTCTGCAGAAACTATATAAGTGGCCAGTGTATGTAGCAGACCATATTTGTTATCTACAGGCTACGAAACACAATTTTTTGTGGTAAATAGTGTGAGCGATGATAAGCTCACATCACTTCAGGTTTGTTGACGCTGGTATTGACAGGAAACAGCCTACCTGTAAATTAGCAAGGGGCTTGTTTTTGCAGACGGGAAACAATAAATTGCCTCATTCATCACACGTCAAAATGGAGAGAAAATGGAGGTAGTATCATGCACGTCAGCTGGATGAAGTGAGAGACCCCATGAGGTGAGGTGGGAGGCGGCAGAGTCATTTCAGGGGTTGCTTCTTCGATGTCAGTCATGACAGCGGGTCCAGCCAGACTCGGCTGTCACGAGAGCACCTCAGGAGAAATGGACAGGAGTCACTGGAGGGTAAGCCTCTGTATCCATCCCATCAAAATCGTGCTCGGAATGTGACTTCAGAGCAGAAAAGGGCTGATGGAAAAACATTTGTGAAATGGAAAGCAGCGCCTAATCCAGCTTTACTGCAACTGTGCTGCTTTATTTGTGTACTGTGTCTGCATGTCTTGCAGCAAGCTTACATCGCAGATCTTTGTGCAAAAGTGGCCCCAGCCATTATTTGGCCCTCCTGTGTACTTACGCTCTCTTGTCATTGGGCACTTTAGTTAGCAGTGCTTTCTTAACCTGGTCTACATCCATCTTTTCATCCACCCTGATTAGCAGTTTCTGGGCTTTGGCATCTACGTCTCCAACATCCACCCCCCCTTCATGATGAAACAGCACATAGTCGCCCTCTCGAGTGGCATAGATGCACACGTAGAACTCCTCCTCCTGACAGTTATAGAAAAAATACAAAACATTTAATTATCTTTAAATGTTGATCAGTGGACTGGGATTTTGGTAAGTTTACCTGCTTGTGAAGGACAAACG
Organism: Adrianichthys oophorus; assembly: GCA_036245035.1. NCBI lineage: Eukaryota > Metazoa > Chordata > Actinopteri > Beloniformes > Adrianichthyidae > Adrianichthys > Adrianichthys oophorus. Next base: position 692,287 of record BSAI01000089.1, on the reverse strand, counting down.
GCTCGATGAGGAAGTTCTTGAGAATTCCCTTTGCTTTCCCCACCTGTCAGCCATCAACAGAGCAATTTTAGAGTAAAAATAACAGTTTGGAAACAGCTTCAAAACAACTAATTTTCCTGTGGAGGGATAATGGCTTTTGCTCATTTTCAAATGTACCTCAAGGGAAACGTGGAATTAAAACAACCGAGTCCTGTCACTTGGCAAAAATTAATTGGCATTTGAAATAAGAAAGGGGAGTTGTAAATGTAGAGCGGAGCTGAAAGCCACGGCTCGTTTTATGGAAGCTGTCACTTTTGCCGTTAAAGGCCAACAGGCACAAAGAGTCACTGGGGACCGTCTGAGAGCAGCCAGTCGGAAAGAACAAAAACAGAACTGCCATTCTGCAGAGCGCAACAAAAACAGGAAGTTATTGACAGTGGTGGAGGATAATAAAAATACACACAAGCTCAGATGAGTCCAGATAAATGAGGAGGCATTCTCCTGCTTTTCCTTAAGGAAAACCCGGAAGCCTTCACTTTCAAAAAATGCAGTTTTTATCCATTTTATTGATAGTTAATTCATATGTAATCACAGTACACAGACTGACAGTAGAACAAGAAGTGCAGAAACCAGCCAAACAAAAATGCACGAAAAAGGAGGAAAAACTGATGTGAAGCCAACATGAGAGAAATCCATCCACCCTCAGATAGCAAATCCGATGCTGCATCCATCATGCATGCTCAATGAGACTAATTCATCTTTCGAATTACTTAAATATGACCAAATTAGTGATCATCTTTTGATCTATTTCAGAAGTGTTCCCAGTGGTCTTTTAATCATAATTATACTGTTTTTCGCCATAAATAAAAAAAAAACTGTCGTTTTGTAGGATATGGTTTCTGCAGAACGGCACCAATTTATTAAAAAATTCGCCTCTGAGGTGTGGGCTGGACAGTAGGACCGGACCGCCTCCCTCTTACCATCTCCCATAACTAAGAGCTCTCCCGCTAACTTACAGCTCCTCACACACCCTAAGACGTACAATGGATCTAGTCATCTACAAGAAGTTGCATCAGAATGGAGGGAGCTGATGGGGCGCCCAGAGTTTCTACATCACAAATACACTCTTTTTCAAACAGCATATTTTCGTCTGCTCCTGATTCACGATTTCAATAGAGAAATTCTCAGAAAAGCAAATTAGAGCTTAATTTTCTTTATGTATGTCCTCCATCATCAGAAAAATGCAACAAGAACATGTTAAAAAAAACACCAAAAACATGATTTTCTAAGTCTTTAACAAATTGCAGCTGAATTTACTTTTATTCACAACCACTGGCAGCTGTTTTTATCTGATCTATAGAAAGATAAATGTGTGCAATCTCACCGCTGGAACACCCGAACATTCTTCTTCATTGTTTTATGAGCCCTGCAGTTTCTGCATGACTTCCCTTTAGATTTATGAGATAAAAAAGCATTTCCCAGCTAAACTAGTCTTTTTCCAGTGGAAGCGTTCGGCGAAGCAGAGCTAACTGGACTGACCCACAAGCAGCAGAAAGACATGTGGTATGGACTTAAGTCAATACGCAAAAGGGTCACAGGGAGGTTAGTGGGCACTTAGGCAGAGTAAGAAAGTAATATTTGGTGATGGAGACAGAAAGGATAACATACCGTCGCCTCTTTATTCAGGCGGGGCTTGAGCCAGTTTTTGACACCATTCAGGTCCAGGTTGACACCAACCAAACCCAGCTTTCCTCGCCTCTTAATGAGCTGGTCCGGCTTCACCACCAGTCGCTGCAAAAGGAAGAGTAAAATTGAGGGAGGCATAAATAATCACTTCATCTGGAGTCAAAGTTACAGTTCGAAAACACAAAAAAATATATGCTTAATGCCAGTTTTTAGGTAATTGATCAATTAGCAGAACTGGAAGCCTTCATTAAAGACCAAATCCGATCATCTTTATGTACTCATGCTTAAAATGATGCTTCATAATTCCAGAGGTTTTTTTTTTGTTTTTTAAGTGTTATTATGGAAATTTTAAGTCTTGTAATCATGTTTGTTCTGTGCTGTTTGCAGTATAATCTCCATGCTTCTTTCTTTGTCAGTGTTTGTTTCTTTTGTTTTTGCCTTAGAACAACAGATATAATGTAGCTATAGTGCTTATTCTGCTAAATTTATTTTCTAGCTATGCTAAAACATTGATTAATATGTACTGTTCTAATTCAAAAGGAAAAATAGATGCTGTTTTTAGCCAAAATAAAAAAAAACAGTGTTGTTTTCTAGGACATAGGTTCTGCTGAGTGGCAGTAGTTCATCAGAAATTTGCTTCCAAATTGTGGGATGGACTACTGGGGCGGAGCAACCCCGCCCCCCTTCCCCTCATTGTTCTCATTTTACATGCTTTCCTGCTAGCTTACAGCCCCTTTTACCCCCAACAATATCGGTGCAAATGTTACTGAACTCCTGCCACTCTGCAGAAACTATGTCCTAGAAACGACACAGGTTTTTTGTTTTTTTTTTGCTTTGACTTATAACAGCATAAAAATAATTGAAAGACCACTGGGAACACTTTGGAAATAGATCAAATGTAATCAGAGGGGGTCTTTAAGGAGTTCGGCTTAATAGGAATCCCTCTTCCAATATCCACCCCCTACGTGACAGCGATACTATAACATCCTCCCCGACCGCCACTTTTGCAAGTCAAATCTAAAGGATGACTTATGACAGTGTGGCCATTACTGTCGAGCTGCTTGCCAGCGACTTGAGGAGGGAGCTGGGGGGGGGGGGGGGGTTAATGTGATTTCCTGATCAATTGTACGGCAGCAGACATATCTGTGGATCTGCCCTCCACATCTCTTTACCTCCCAGATAGAAAACCGACAGAGATAGATGCTGTGTCTGCAAGATGAGCAGCTGGATAACTTAGTTAAGCTGTTCTGCAGACTATCCATCTGTGACAAAATTTCTGTAAGGATGCTGAGGGGAAGAGTAACAATAAATAAATAAATGGGTGGTTTTAATCTAACAGTAGGATTGAGAGTATCTGTCGCCATTTTCTTGTGTGCTTTTACTTTGCGTCTGCACTAGAATGACCACTTCCAACTGTAACGTCACTAGAAGACCGCTCCTCTACCAGCCTGAGAAACTGCTACTATAAATAGAAGATCATTTACTGCAATATGTACTTTAATGAGACGGTAGTCAGACCCCCACATATTTGTGTCACAACAACTACCTCTTACATTTGTGAGCATCCACGGGTGCTCCTGCGTCAGTTTGTCAAAACTGGTCTCCGGAGTGACGTTAGCATAACGAAATCTGTTTTGGACCACAGCTGACGTAGAGATGAACTTGTAGAGGAACTCCTTTCCCGTCTGCTCAGAGATGGCTTTGGCTGACATGACTGCTCAGGACAGGCTGGCCTGAAAGGAGGGATGGAGGGATGAGAGGACGAGCAAGGAGATGAGACTTTGAGATTGGAGTCGGGTTATGGGCAGAGACAAAGGATTTGTGAGGAAATTTAAAAAAGATGTACTGGTGTTATCACAAGATTTAAATGTAAAAAGGAAACTAAGACAAGATGAATAAAAAAAAAACAACTTTTGCAAGAAATACAAAAATATATGAAGCAATTCACAGATTGACCTTTAGTTTATTCATTTTAATCCTGGAGAACACACAGCCAAATGTGGCTGCAGTCAGTATTTAATTTTTAAATACATATTCTTTATTTTGCTCTTTTTTTGGTTAAAAAATTACTACTTAACTATAAAAGCTCAGAAAAGACAATTTCTTGGGTTGTCCAGGGTTAACCCCTTGATGCCTGAATTACCTTCCAGCAATTAAAAAAAATCCCTTTTGTATTTTCTTTCAAGTAAATGCCAATAAAGGTATGTCTGGGGCAGAAATGCTCTGATGCGTATTTGCAACAATATGTATCAATGGGGTTATAGTATCTGCAAACAATTACAAATAAAAAACTAAGCAATTTTACAGAAACTCTTTCAGAAAATAAGATAACTAACCAGTTTAGCACTAATGTAGCACCCAAGAAAACTAAACTTCAATGCTTTCTTGTATCTTTCTCACCGTTTCTTTGTGATCTTTGAGAGTGTGTTCTTCTAAAAGACGAAGATGAGTAGAGGAACTTATCTGACCCTGGAACTCTGATTATCCTGTTGTTGAATTTAGCAATGTCACTATTGCCCCTGTTCTGATCAGGGAGAAGGATAAGAAAAGTATCCTTAAAATGCTTTTCACCAAATGCTGAAGGAAACAACTTTCCCCTAATTTTTAACACCTGGTTTTTATTAGCTCAGATTATTAAAGCAAATCAGAGGAGCTCCATGTTATCTGAAATCTTGCTGTTAAAGTTCTTAAAAAATTGACAAAGTAGACCATAATCAATTCAGTCTACAGGTTTTTGCATTGGCTGAGAAAGGGGACTTTAAAGTAATCCTATTAGTGAGTAAATCACTAAATAACTTTGTTTTCAAAGTATGCAGGGACTTTTAGAAATGTATTATTCTGTTTAACCTAAACATGACTGCAAGAAGCTCCTTTATAAGGTGAGAAAGACTTTCATTTTATTTTGATATATCAAGTATTGTAGAGGATGTTGACAAATATAAACTGAAATACCATTAAAAACTGTATTAAATTGCTTTGTGACCTTTAATCCTTTTATTTGATTCTCTTTGATCATTCTAGCTTAATTTCATCCAAAACTCAACAAGAACCCGATGTCTCAGCTGGTTTGAACTCTAAAATGAACACACTAATGAGACGATGCTTAATTATTTGTGTCTTTTTCCACCACATCCTGCTGAGGCTTTGGGACAAACCACCCACAAACCTTAATGCATTCGGCTTTCACGCCGACGTCATGTGATTATTGTGGAGCTGCAGCTGTGATGCCAGTGTAAATGAAGAACAAAGACAAAAAAGCAAAGATTGACTAGTATTTAGGTGTGAGAAAAAAGTAAAAAAAAAAAAAAAATTTAATAACTTTATAACGCATTTATACATATTTTCAGAATGGAGTTGGAACACACAGCAACACGAGTGAATTTCATTTTTTGAGCTACATCCAAGATTTTTTAAAGAAACTATTTTTCATCAAAAGATCATAAGAAACATGCATTGTTGTGTTTTATTTTCATATTAGAGATGAAAAAGAATATACAACGTTTATGTGAAATTCTAACTTTCACAAAAATCCTTTTTGCTGTGTACTTTCTGACACAAAATTTAAATAAAAACCGACCTGCATTTATGAGTACTGTGTCATTTTGTACACAGAAAATTTGTATTTTAACATTGACATGCTCACCTAGAAGGAGGGTCTCAGGGCAGGGATGCCAGTTTAGCTTAGTTTGCTTAGTTTAGTTTAGGAACCAGCTGTTGTTTATATTTTTATGACTGACTTCATGTTCTTTGCATAAATATCGGTGTGAAGCCCATTGAGACGGCTATGGTTGTGATTTTGGTCTATTGAAATAAAATGGAATTGAAATTTAAGTGTTCAGTGAATGAAAATATGTTTTTTTTAATCAAAATGAACAAATATATGCAAAAAAGATGGATCGACTAAAATGAAGCGTGATTTTAGAGGAAAAAACAAACAAATGAGAACAGTGCAACAAAATGACATCATGTTTTAGAGGATATTAATGTGCCGTTGTTTTTATGGTAGAATTTAAAAATAAATTAAAAATAAATTACCCAAATGAGAAATAAACAAACCTCGTTGCAGTGACAGGTCTCTCTGAACTTAAAAGAATCGGGTTCTCGAGAAAGATTGTCAAGATCTTTAAAGGAAATACCACAAATGTTTTCTGCTCAAAGTAAATTGACAGAAAGGGTAAAAAAAGAAACTGACGTTTGCTAAGAATATATTAAATAACATCACTAATTGCCTCGTCTCAGAGCTCAACCAGCAATGATGTCATATAACCTTGCAGGGTTGGAGTCTCCAAGTGTTTCATTAAGCTGAAAGCTTTTGCACCAGCCCTCCCTGCAGCCATTTCTTAGATGAATTAGAAGGAGCTGCTTTGGACCTCTCTCATTATTGATCCCTGTTGTTCTTGAGTCACCACCAATCTGGATCCAGGCCAAACAGATGAGGTTCTTCCAGGTTCTATTCATCTGATTTTTCTGTGCAACTGGCCAGTCAGTGGTGTTGAATTTCTGCTGCAGATAAAAATGCAACAAGCTGCAAACAGAAGATGGACTGACTGCAGAAAACTGAGCATGTGCACTTTCAATTTAAAAATATATATATATATTTTGATAGAACTTCAAGAGTTGCATAAATATGACACGTGGTAAGAAAAAGAAAATCTTGCACGGTGGCGCAGTGGTTAACGCTCCTGCCTCACAGCAAGAAGGTTCCCGGTTCAAGTCCTGGCTGGGGACCTTTCTGTGTGGAGTTTGCATGTTCTCCCCGTGCATGTGTGGGTTTTCTCCGGGTACTCCGGCTTCCTCCCACCGTCCAAAAACATGCTTCACAGGTTAATTGGTTAATCTAAATTGTCCCTAGGTGTGAATGTGAGTGTGCATGGGTGTGTGACTGTGGCCCCTGCGACAGACTGGCGACCAGTCCAGGGGTGTCCCCTGCCTTCGCCCATGAGTAGCCGGGTTAGGCTCCGGCAACCCCGTGACCCCGAAAGGGATAAAGCGGATTGGAAAATGAATGAATGACTTTGCATGTTACCGGGCACCCCAACTAGTTAATTTAGAGCCCTGTGTGTGTGTGTGTGTGTGTGTGTGTGTGTGTGTGTGTGTGTGTGTGTGTGTGTGTGTGTGTGAATATATATATGGCTCTTTGAGTGTTGAAGGTTGCTGACCCTGATATAGGCACTGTAACGTTACAGACATAATGCTTGTCCTTCAGGAACAAAGTCATAATGTTATGACTTCTGGTGTTATTCACCATACTTCTGGCTAGTTCAAATAATGATACAAACAGTAAAGCAAAGAAAACCCTTTATAAAAAAAAAAGAAAAAGAAAATCTGGTCAGTCTATCTAGAAACTGGTCGAACAACTCTGACGGTTTCCCCATTATTCCATAATAACTTACTTTAATCGTTTTTTTTTTTTTTTTTAAGGAAACCTTAAATGTTCAAAATAGAAAACTAAAGCTTACAACGAGAAAAATATGAACTTTATGAATGAAACAAGCAAATGATTCACCTTGTTTAGTGTTGTAGAAGTGTGTCGTGTCCGGGGATGTCTGCTGTGTCACGTTGCTCTCCCCGCCTGCGTGGATCAGCCTGATTCCAGAAGAACCGTCGCTTCTCGGCTGTTTTGTTTAGAAAGGGAATCTGACGATGGACTCGCTGAAGCGTCCTGGCCTCCGATTGGCTCCTTCTTTCTGAGACGTTCAATGACCCTTGGAAATATCTAAACAGAAAATTTCTGAAAAGAACAAAGATCTAAATACGCCCAGTATATGCACGGAGAAGTTAGAAACATGTTAATTTATTTTACAGGTTCCTACCATAGACATTTAAAGGTTCCCTCTATTATTTTTGAAAATTCGTCAAACTAATGGAACCTTCCAAACAAAATACCACATTCTTTGTGTTGCAATATTAGACTCTTTATGTTTGGGAAAAGATTTAAATTCAAGACTTAAAGGTATGCATTTTTTGTATATATATATATATTTTTTTTTTTACTTAGTTTTAAATATTTACATTAAAAGCAGTGAAATATTTTGAATATAAAGCTTGAAAATGTGTCTGCATACCTTGCCACAATCAAATACATGGATGGTCAACTACTAGACTGAGATTGTCTACGATTGTGTGGACAGCAATTAAAACCTAAGTTCCTTCAGACAACTGTAGAAAACAATTTAGGAAGGAAGGCACAGTTTTCAACCATCGTACAGAAACCCAGATGAAGTTACTGGTGCCTCCTGTTGGTTTGCTCTTTCAAATTACAAGTTGAATAAAAACACAAAAACAAAAAGGCAAACGTAAATGCGTTAACTACAAGGACATGCTGAGCAAAGCGCATCAACAGCATCAAAGAGATGGACAATCTTTGGAGCAAAGCATTTTTATTAAGTGTACAAAACAAGTGCAAAAATAGTGATTAAGAGCTACACAATGTAGGACCCTTCAAAAATTACGGAGTACAGATTGAAATGCGGCACATGACGTGCTTCTCAAAGAGTGTGGTAAGAAACTATTGCCAAACATGAACTTGAATTCACAGCATTTCATAAATATTAAGTGCAACTTCAGAAAGAAAATGTCAGATCTCCCTTTTTCAAACTAGGCATGATACGAAGATTTCACAATGAAGAATGTCTGACATTCGCACTAATACATCACTTTTGCCCATGTTTTGTCAAATATCTTAGGCTGCACAAACAAAACTTACCGCATGGTTTTGCACTGAAGATCTACAGAACATTTCAGAGGCAGAGCTATTTCTAGAAGGTGCTGTTTGTTCCTGTACTAAGAAAAATAATCAGATTGCATGCAATTATTTCTCACATCTGTATACTGAGAAAGACTAGTAGGTAGAGACAAGATTTTCTGATAGATGCAGCTTGTGGGAGGGACCTAAACTAAACTGATGCTAAGAGGATTGTGGGAAATGATCAGAAGATTCAACTGGCACTAACAGCAAAATGATTTAGTTAAGCATACCAACAACAAGCCTCAGCAGAAGGCATCTCAGGCTGTGGTGCAAATCAACATTAAAAGGCACGCAGCTCGTGGTTGAGTGGATGAGTAACTGAAACCCCAAACACTGCACAAACCTTCAACAAAGTGAGCCCAAGTTATCATCAGCTGGTTTGGGTTACAGTATGGAACATTTCTTCTGCTTCTTCTTCTCTGGTTCCTTTTTGGGTGGCTCTTGTTCCTTGCATGCGTAGAAGCTGGAGAAACAGGCAGGAACGGCAATGGGCTCTCTGAGCGTGAGCATCCACCTTCCTTCATTATAATAGATCAACGAGCCCAGCTCCATCTCAAGTGGCTCCCCCTGCTGGCCTTCTTTCTGCAACACAAGGATCTGGAGCAGATCGAGGCCCGTCTGAACCGGCTCTACGCCCTGTGCACAGCCCAAAGTGACGTGGGCGCGACTTCCCTGGGGCAGCGAGGCGGCTGTGGGGATAACAGACTCCGCCTCCTTCTCAGCATCAGCTGGCCACAAGAGAAGCTGCTCCTCGGTGAGGTTCACTCTGGCCCCCACGGTGCGAGGGGTAACAAAGAGAGCAGTCAAGGACAGCTCAAAGACTGACCCATAGGCACGTTGAACTGCCTGGAGAAAGAAAAGATGAACAAAAAAAAAAAAAACAACAAACAAACCTAAAATGCAAAAAATAAAAAATCTTACTGGATTCTGCGCATACTCTTTAGAACCCTCCACTTTTCCATAGTTGCAGAACTTTGTGGTGCAGTGCAATGTCCCGTTGGCCTTGTAGTACTGCTCCAGATCCACCTCCTTATCAGCTTTTCCTGTGACTTTAATTAGAAGATCAGATGCGGATGAGCTAAAATGAAGACACGACTCATTAATAGAAGAACTTCAGAAGAACTCACAGTCGACCAGGTGTTTCTTGAAGGCCTCCAGCGTGTCCAGAGTTTTCAGAAAGTCCATGGATGTGCACCGGATCTTCTCCTGCACAGCTGGCAGGAGAAACCAACCAAAGTACAGAGGAAGGGACAATTCCTCATGTGGGACTTTCATCGCCTCCAGTGTGGCCTTGTCCAGTTGGCGCTTCGTCTTCTTTGCCAGCTGTGCAACATCTCGCCTCCATTCAGTTTGTGGCTCCAGGAAGATCAAAACCAGGTTGTGTTCCTCAGCAATATCCCCCAAGCGGGCCAAGCGGTCATGGGTGTGGTTGGTGTCATCCACCACTATCAGCACAGATGAGGCCTCGCCTTCCTTGCAGCAGGCGACCACGGCTTCATCCAGAGCTTTGTATCCCTCTGTGGAGGACTCTGGATGCTCTGGCTTAATGCCGTGGGCATCGGCAGAGATCACAGAGCAGAGGTCTTTATAAGAATCTGCGATGGAATGAGCCAGGAAGCTCTTGCCGCTTCCTGGAAGGCCTCTGAGAACAACGAGGGTACGGGAGATTTTTAAGGCGTCTTTGGTTTGCTCATGATTCAAAAGGGCAAAAGACAGAGAGCCAGAAGCAGGAGCCACATCTTCCTTCTGAGCTTCTTTTGGTTCTGATTGAACACCTTCAGCTTGTACTGGCTCTGCTGCCTTAACTGAAGCAGACTGAGCTTGAACTTCCTTTCCGGACTGAGCTGAGCCACCGCTTCCACTCTCAGCTGATCCCTCTTTCTCTGATGAAGCATCTTGTGCTGGCTTTTCTGAGGAATCCTCTGCCCCCATTACTTCTTTCTCCACTGCTGCTGCTGCTGCTGGTGGTGGTGGTTGTTGTTCCTCCTTGGACTCGTCTTTGGTGGATGGTTCTTCAGCTGGCTGCTGTTCTACAGCTTTTGAAAGCACCGCTTGCTCTTGCACTTCATTTTCTGGAACTGGTTCTGCTGATTTCTCTGGCTCTGGTTCAGAAGCACCATCTGCCAGATGAGTTTGTAAAGGCGGGAGCTCTGGGTTGTTCTCTGGCACAGATGGTTGTTCTGCAGCCACAACTGGGTCAGAGACCTTTTCAGATGACTCATCTGGTCCAGAGGGTGCCACCAACTCCACATTTTCTGACTTTATGGCACTTTCATCAACCAGAACTTCCATATTTTCCTGATTTTCTTCCACAACCTGTCCCGCTACTTCCTCAGCTTGATCATTTACTGGTGCTTGCTCGGGAGCTTCAACAGCAGCTGCTGATTTCTCAGGCTCCAATTTTTTCTCTTGGTTTTCCATAACTACCACGCCCTCTTGATTTGGAGCGTCCAAAACTTCACTCTTCTCAGTATCCATGCTTGTATTTGAAGCCCAGCGTCGCACACCACAGTGTACCTTTAACACAGCAATAAAACAACATTTACTGCACAAGTTACAGAAAAAAAACTGATATTTAAATATCTATTAGCAGAATGTGTGCTCGTCGTTTTTTAAGCTCAATTTTAAAAAAAAAGGAAGTTACACAAGATCCAGAACAAAGTAGCTGAGTTAAAATGGGCCAAGATCACTTGCACAATGTGGTTTTTGACCTTATAACTGAGCGCGTGAGGTTGAAGCATTGATTTTTTTTTTTTAAGTTTATGCAAACAAAGGGTGTGGGTTTAAAAATGTGCTTTTTTAAAAAGAAAAAAAAAACATTATTTTGCACTTCTGGGTTAATTTAACTGCTTTATAGAAGCATGCTTTCGAGTTTGGCCAACCTCGCCTCCAGACAAAGGCTAATTAAGGTAATGCACAAGTGTTTCTTAAAAGCAAGCGACTTGTTAACGCTTACTATGAAAGATTTAATGCTAAACCTGTAAATATATGAAGAAAAATGAAACCGTCTTCAAGAAACACAGGAAGAAAAGCCAGCTTAACCAGGCGTAAAAGACAAAGTAGTAGTACAGGTTAAACGTAACTAAGCCAGTTTGGATACTTTTCTAACAAAAGGTTCCACAAACGACAACGTTTTAATCGAAATTAACTTAACAATATTGACATATTAGTTAATAATAAAAACAATACGTAAAATAAACGTTTTTAAAAGCGAATATTAAAAGGCTAGTGTGAAGGTTTGGTGCAGTCGGGAGGGGCGTGCACATTAGCAGGCGACACAAAACCGATTTAAACAACGCCAGACGGTAGCTTAATTCTGTGCAACATCTCAAACCACGCCAATAAGTCTGGTTAACTGTAGTTAGCTTGGCAGAAACGAGATAAAGAGTTATCTTAAACGAGCTAGCATCTACTGGCCGGACGCACGTGCTGTATGTAGCCTAGCATGTGAAAGGTTTGCTAAAACGCCGCTTACCAGTTTAGTGGCAGTGAAGCTGGAGGTGCTGCTGTGCTGACCACGTTATTGTCCCTCCGAATACAATGACAACGCGGCGCTGGCCGCAGACACGTTACTCTAAAAGGAGGGAGGGAGGGATGCTTTAAATAAATTTTAAAAAAAAACGGAAAACTCCTGGGAACGCGCAAATGGGCGGGGTCGGACATGCCCCTGGCGACCGGAAGTGTCTGTTACAAGAATACGTTTTATTTTTGAAGCTGTAAAGAAGTAGAAAGCCAATATTAAATATAATACTAGTCATTTTTGTAAATATATATTTTTAATTCTAATTTCAAAGACATACATGTGTGGTTTTGTTCAGGTCAAATGAATAAAAAAACTTGAAATTTCTTAGAATTGTACACGTTTAAGGAAAACATAAATTTATGCATGCTGTTGACTGTTTTGTTTTTGTTTGTTTTTTTAGTTTTTTCAATTCAAAAAATCCTGAAATTGTTAAAGCTGACAAGTTATGAGTGTGTCTTGTACAAGTTACAACAACATATGAAAAAATAATTAAAACACATTTCATTAAATCGTTCATTTGCTTTTCATTTTATTCTAAGCACAAGCATTTTTCATTTTATTATAGGGGTTCAAACATTGCAGGTCAATTGGTTGACACTCACACTTTTCACTTCACCAAATCCGGTCCTCTGTTGAACGTTGAGATATCCCTGGAATAAAATCTGTTGATTCAATCTATTTATATTTTCAAGCTATAATGGACTACATGGAAAGTATTAAAAGCAGCAGAACGATGTCAGCTGCTGGTACGGCTTAAAATCTGTTTGTTTTTAATTTGTGAAAGTGGTTTCAGACTTTAAAAGGTTGTATGCTTTTTTAATTAGTACATTTAGATCATTTTGTGGCTCAAATTTTGGAAAAATAAAAAAAAATACAAGCAAAAAGGGAGTTTTGGAGTCCTTTACATGAACATTATTTCCACATCACTTAGCAGTTAAGACTCTAGTGTTAGCCGAGACTTTTGTTTGCAGAATTACCCAAATATTTAAGACCCAAACCAATAAAACATATCAAGTTTAATGCCAGAAGAGTCAATAAAAAGGTGAATTTGCTTGTTGACAGTTCTTTTTCTGCCTTTTTTTTGTCAAACTTTACCACTGAAGAAATCCTCACTTTCTGATGTGTTGCTTTGCTTCTTCAAGAGCCTGCAATCACAAACTTTGGAGTTAGAATAAAATAGAAAGGAGATTTTAAAAAGTAATTAACTGAAAGCAAGTAAAAGCAGAGGGAACCTTTTGGATGGCATTCAGGGCAGAGTCGTCTTCTTGGAGTCTGGCGTGAATTAAAGCCGTTTCAAAATGGGACACTGATGATTTAAAGTTTCCAAGCCTCACTTTAAGAAAAAATAAATACATAAAGGAACAATCAGGTCCAGAATTTACAATTCTATCATTCTAAAAGATGAAGGATTACATTCTGACTGTGCCATCAGAACACTGGCGTTCATCTTCCACTTTACATCCGGGACCTCAGCTGCCTCAGCAACAGAAAGGACGGCGCATTCTTTGGCTTCTTCATAGTGATGAAGCTTCAAGTAAAGACAGCCAATCTCATGAAACAACCAGACCTTCTCCAAACCACCATGGACCAAAGGAATCCTCTTCTTCCACCTGAATTTTGAAGCAAAAAAGCCAAAAAGACATAAATGCTCAATCTTATTTCATAAATCTGGTCCTTTTTTTTTTAACTTACATCTCAATTGCTTCTGCAAAGTTTCCACTTTGAGCATATGCTTGACCTAAGTTATCCAGAGCTCTAGATTTTGCTTTTGGAAGTTTGCTGTTGGTTAAAACAAGATTGTTGGTTGTGTGTTCAAATGCGTTTCCATTTATTTTTGTGCACTTTCCTCACCACTGCTCTGCCAAGTCAAGCTCCTTCTGATGATGCTCCAAAGCCTTGTCCGTTTCTCCCTGGTGAAGCAAAGCGTTTCCAATGGAGCTGTGCAAACTGCCCAGAAGCAGCTTTTTATGGGGAAACTCTGTCTTTGACCGACTCTGCACAAACTTCAGGGCTCCTTTAGCCTTCTTGAGCCCATCCTCTACATTTCCAGATTCCAACGCTAAAATGAAAAAGAGAAGGTATTTTTTTCCTCTGAAGTGAGCAACAGGGAGTATTGTTGACCTGCTGTACCTGCATCTATTTCTTTGAGGGTCTTCAGCGGAAACAGTTCAAATTTAGAGGCTGTGGTGTTCTTAACCTCCTGGTGCTGAGGCTTCTTTTCTTGGGGGGCGACTATGTTTTCTTGATTACAGATCTCTATATAAGTCTCAATTGATATGAGGCAGTCCTGAATGATGTCTTGTACTTGTTCTCCACTCTTTGTCTTTTCTTTCATCAAATCTGCAGATGATTAAATGGAATTATAAGAACAAACATTTAAAGGGGCATTTTCTTAAAACTTAAACATCACACGTGGCCATTCAGACAAACGCATCACCTTCATCTTGCATCAAGTCTTCAAGAAAGTTTTTATGGTCGTAAACATCTCCCATCAGTTGTGTGGTTGCCTTTTCGTTCCTGAGGGACTTTGGAGCCTCGTTCTTCTCCTCTTCCATTAGATTTTCAACGACACTGATTGGCTGTAACCTCTTTACAAGAGCATAAAGCGAGAACAGCAGAATGACAACAAGCTGCAACCTCTTTTCCAAAAAGCTTTTTCAGAAAATATACAAATATAGTCTTATTTGGATACATCCGTTTAAAAGAAAATATAGGATATGTTATGGTGGTTTTTATGTTGTTTATTAGATTAAAAAAAAAGAGAGAGAAGGAGTTTGGACAATTTCATTTCACCACTTAGCAAAAAGTAGTCAATTCAAGTACTACAAGTATACTTAAGTCTACACTAAAAGTGAGGCAGTATACTTGAAGTTTCCTTTTTATATACTATCCATATATTGTAAATCTAAACTGTTCCGATAAGAGTCTCAAGAAATATTTGGTTAGGATAGTACATAGTCTATAGCATACTTGCTATACTTATTTGATCTTGATTTAAAATGGTTTATTTCAAGCGATCAAGGCAGAAATAGTGCATAGACAGTACAAACAACAAAGGTTTTTATCCATACAAAGACACATCAAACATTGCATAATTGTCTACTTGTACTCAAGTAATAAGGGTATAATGATTTATTTTAATGACTCAATTATAATTATTATAATTTGTGATTGCTGATACGATTCACAGTTGATTTTGGCTCATTTTGAATGATTCAATTCGATCCGATTCACTGACAAAAAACTAATCCAGGACATATTTAGCCAAAACGTCAACCTGTGTGGCAACCAGTGTAAATTAAATATCAGTACAAACAAACTGCATTTAGAAATAACTTTGTAATAGTACAGATCGATCTGATTAACAACTTGCTTCAGACAGATCAATCTGGTTGAACAGGAATCGATGCATCGATTAAACTTGATACCTCTATCAAGTATAATTAATAAAAAAACTTCAAGTGTAGTTCTTCTTGCTAAGGGACAATATTTTAAATCTTTAAGACTCACTGCCTCCTCGTTCTCAAGAAATGACAAGTCTCCACCTATCTTCAGTTTGACATGAGAAGGATCTGCAGGATTTAGGAAAACAGGTTATGTGTTATCTAGTTATATAAAAAAGAAAAATTATTACATGATGAAAAGAACATTTTTGAACTTTTATTACCACCAACAGCATTTTTAATGGCCTCCTGAGCTTTCTTGATACCCAGCGTGAAGCACTGCATCTGTGTGCGAATCTTTTGTCCTCTGTGGTAGAACACTAGCGAAAACTCAAATTCTCCCATGTAGAACAGAGCTTTTGCTTTTTGATACACCCCCTGAAAAATAAATAAAAAATAAAACGATCTGCACAGACAGCCTTCAGGTGGGGCCTTGGCATCAAAGGTTACCTCAGGAAAGGACTTGTCATGTTTAAGGGACAGCTCAGCATCCCTCAGGGCGTTCTGAAGCTGGCCCGTGTTCAGGTAACAGTTGGACCGTCCTATCAGGCATTCCTTATCTTCAGGTTTTAAATCTAGGAGCTAAAGTTGGTAAAAAAAAGTTAAAGAACATTTCTTCTAAAGGTAAAAAAAAAAAAAAAAGAAAAAAAAAGAAACTTCAAACCCACTGCAGTGAAACTGTTTTGGGCTCTTCTGTATTCCTGTTTGTGCAGCAGCTGTTTTCCAGCAGACACCAAAGTTGAAAAACTCTGCAGCTTTTTCTGTTGGAGGTCTTCACGAGTGTCCGACATGTTTCCCCCCCAAAGACTTGGGCAACATGCATTCCTTGGTATCCTAGCAACCGCACCAACAAAGCAGAGTGGTGCCCTCTTCTGTCCAATGTGTGCAACAATAAACAATACGCTGAAGAAGATGGAACAAAAGATGAAGGGGAAACTCAGAGAAGGCCAACTTTATTGACACGGCTGGGTTTTTTTTCCACAGATGAAGATATGGTGGTTTCACCAGAGAGGACAAAAACTGAGAAAAGATAAGGACACTCATTATTTCATCAACAAGAGGTAACATTTGATGGTTACAATAACCACTGGGCCAGAATTTCAGAGATAGCAGCATAAAAAACCTCACATTATTGAATCAGTTTGTCAAATCCCTTTGGTGGCATTGTCCCAGTCAGGCACCATCACCCATTTTAGCACAACCGTGTTGCTTTGTTTTTGAAGCAGAACTAAATGGCGTTTTTAGCTTTTTTTGCAGCAGAAGAGTGTGTTTACCGATGCTGTTTTTGATCAGAAATCAAACTTACAATAAATATACATAAGAAAATGTTTAAAAAAGTGAAAAAAAAAAATGGATCAACTAACATCACAAACCAACACTTTACATTCCAGCAAAATGTACATTGCAGCGATCAGTGAATGGCATCAACGACAAAAAAAAAAACAAAACAAACAAAAAAAAAAATTACCGGTAGTGGAGGATGACTTTGCTGGCAACAAAGCTGGCACAGATGTTTCCATCGTCATAGTGTCATGGCTGTGCTTTTTCTTTTTGTGTGTGTGGGGGGGGTCTAGAGGTCCAGCTGTTGTCTGACTTCCAACAGAATCCAGCGGTCCTACAGGCTTTAGAGGCAGTTCTCCTTTTGAACTCAAAGCAACCCACTGGATGTGTGACGGCAGATTTTCCACTTGGTCAGTGATTTTTCTTCAGAAAGCATTGATCAAGTGTCTACTTTTCATGCAGAGAACACATTCAGCAGTGGGTTGACATAAAATTTGAAAGCAAAATAAAAGCTTTCTCAATCTGCAGTCACACCTCAAGAGTTTCCCTAAGATGGCACTTTTGAACAGATCTTTAAAAGCTGGGATAAAATAGCTGCAGAACTTCTCCTGTATCACAAAAATCCACAAGATGTTTGGGCCAATGCTTTCAAGCCATCACTGATTTTCCAAGGGATTCTAGAAACCAGCAACACTCACAATCTGACCCACATAGATGCCATTGCTGAAGCGGGCTATAAATCAATGGCTGCTTGTGGTCACTGGGTTGCATTCAGCATATGGTTGGATAGCAGTCAGAAAGTCAAAACAGATGTGGAGCTGAGGGGTTGACACTGCCGAAAAGTCCTGATTCAGTAAAGATTTAGGTTGACCTGTCCTCCAATTAACCAAACTGGAAGAAGAAATTTCCAGGTCCAGATGCTACACAGAGAAACACAAAGAAATGAATTTCAGATTAAAAATTACAAGCATATAGCAGATTTTTTTTGTTAAGGGTTAGGGTTAAAACTGGATAGAAATTACCTTCAAAACTAAAACCTCCTGGACCACCAAAGAAAGCCTTGAAAATGTTGTTGGCATCAAAATCTGGAAGAAACAGAACAGAGCAAACGTTCATGAGACTTGTCTTTAATAACATTCATTCCTTAAGCCTGACACTGACCTCCCATGTTCATGCCATCATCCTCAAGTTCCTGCCCGCTGTCATAGCGAGATTTCTTCTTTGGGTCAGAAAGCACGCTGAAAGCCTCCCCCACTTCTTTAAACTTTTTTTCCTCTTCCTTTTGCACCTCTGGGCTGGCTCCACTGTGGCGATCTAAAAAAAAAAAAAAAGGATACATGTCGTTTTTTATTTGTTTAAACAGCCTTTTGTTTTTTTGTCAAGTACCAAAAGGGCTGGTTCTAAGACCAGGAGGAATCAACAACCTGGGTGGTGTAAAAGCGCCCGTTTGCGGTAAGCTTTCTTGATCTCATCTTCTGTGGCGTTCTTTTCCACTCCGAGTATTCTGTAGTAATCTTTCCGCTTGCTTTTCTTCAACTCCAGCTGAGCACTTTTTAGAAGATGCTTGTGTTCTAAAACAAAAATGAAATAAGACAAAACAAATATACATTTTAGATGCCAAAACTGAAATAAAAAAAATCTCACTTTTTTTGGGGCTACATATAGCCAAAAGCGTCAAGAGAAAAACACAATGATAGGTTTTTACGATGTGCCACCATTACAGCATTTTTTTTTCTGTGTGGGCTTCCTCAAATAATTCTGTAATTGACCGACCCTAATTTCTTAATTTTTTTGCTCGTCTTTCTCACTTTAGGCACCAACTTTGCTGAAAACTTGTCAGCGGATTTTGACCTGAGCCCGGGTAAGTTTTCGGTAAAAAGTGCGCATTTTTTCTACTCCTGTAGACTCATTTAAAGTCTATCCCTATTGCCTCCAACTCAAAGATTTAGGTGTAGTCTCTTCCAAGCTGGCTTCTGGCTCAAACCTGTACGGCTGGATAGCTCCAATACTGCCTTCAATATTGCTCATCATTTTTGTTTCATCGATAATGTTAGGTTGGGGTTGTGAGGGGCTGTAAGTTAGAGGGAGAGCGCCTAAACAAAGAGTTCTCAGTAAATGTCCCAGAAAATGACTTTTTTTTTTTTTACTAAAAACTGCACAATCGTGATTAAAAGACCACTGGGACAACTTAAAATAAATCAAAAGATGATTGGAGCGGGTCTTAACATAATGAACATGAAAAGAACAGTTAATCATTACAAGCATATATTGGAGAAGGTGTTGGCAAATCACTCCTTGTCAAACTTGGAACTATTATAGAAACTCAGTACTCACTGTAAACCAAACACTCTCACCTTTTGTCTTTTCTGTCTGGTAAACCTTCTCATAGTCTCTCACTGCCTCTTCATACTGCTCTGTGTCCATGTAGCTGCAACACATTTTTTTTTTTTTAAACATCCAAAAACTGAATATGATCAAAGACAATAACTGCCATTTTCTACTGGCTGATAGGAAAAACTCCTTGGAACATAACTGTAAGCCTGCTGTAATTATCAAGTTCATTTAACACATACCACTGCGCTCTCCGTAAATAGGCCTTGATGTAGGTCTCATCCAGTTTGATGGCCTTTGTGCAGTCTTCAATGGCCTGATCTAGTTTCTTCAGCTATGAGGGAAAAAAATATGGAAATTAGAGTAATAAAAGAGTCAAAAGGGAGGGAACAAAGTCATTCTGATGCAAGACAAGAAAGAATTCACCATGCATGCAAACGTTTCATTTGCCTGTTTTCTACAATCAATAGCTTAGCTTGCTGAAAGCATAACAGCTTGAAGATGTAAACCAGAAGTGTCACTAGGTTTCAAGAACAGGGGGAGCTTAGCTACCAAAAGATGCACACAATTTGAACAAACGTAGCGCATTTGGAGTTGCCATTATCTGTGTAACGTTTCCCTGTTTGCTAGGTAGCTTTTCCATTCAAAAACACTGTCATGATGTGTTTGTGCCATCTCGTGCTTGCCAAAGATGACTAAAGCTTTCTCCCAATTATTGCAACAACTTCAGAATAAACTATCATGTTTGATGTTTTTACCAAACACTCTAAAGCTGTATTCTGGTTGACTGAATATTCTAACCGGTTGTGTTGTCTAACTTACACTACTGTGTGTGCTGCTAGCGCAGGTTAGATCACAGACATACAAAAAGGTGTTGGTGCGGGGTGTAAAGTAGCAGTGAAACCGTTGACTGGATTTTCAATAATGTGGGTGTTCCCTGTGAATAACTGGAATGGATTGGATAAGAAAGCACTGACGCTGCCTTAGCACTGTAAAGTAAGTGGCACAAACAGATTTATGATCATATACTGACAGGTTTAATTTATTTACAGGGCTTCAGCCACTGATGTAAACTAAAGAAGCAGGGCGTGTTTTTTCACCTTTGATCCCACAGTGGCTCTGTTACAGTACAGCTTTGCATTAGTCTTGATGTTGTTGGGGTCTATTGTTAATGCCTCAGAGTAAAGCTCATAGGCTGCTTCAAAGTTTCCATCTTTAAACGCCTTGTTTCCTTCCTCCTTTTTGGCTTTTAGTGCTTTGGCATTCTGGGAATAAAAGAGAAAAAAAAAATGAAACCAAAGCTTAAAAGTGCTAAAAGCTAATGAAAGAAGTAATCTCACCAAAGACTAAAACTTATGTTCTTATGCCTCACATGATTATTTTAATATTAGAGTTTATGACAAATATTTAACAAAGGTGGAAAATCGCTGATTTACTAACTCTGCATGCTAGGCGCGCTTTATCGTGATCAGGAGCCATGCGCAGGGCCTGGACAAAGAACTGGACGGCTTTTTCGATGCAGTCCTCATAGTACAGGCAAAGGCCACGCACATACAGAGCATCTGCATTTGTGGAGTCCATTCGCAGAATGTCACTGATTGAAAAGAGACAAAATAATAATAAATAAACATCGCAGAGGAAACATCGAAGGTTTGAAGATGACATTTGCAATATAAGCTTTCTAGGAGAGTCTCTGTTCAAAAGTGTGGTCAATTTTAATCGTCTTGAAAGAAATTTTACTCATGTTTAACATTAACTGTTAGTTTATGACCAAATGTCTTACCTGGCCACTGACTGCGCCTCTGGGTATCGTCCCAGAAGGGCTAAACACTCGGCTTTCAGTATCTTGAACTTGTGACAAGCTGAGGCTGACTCTAAGGCACGATCCATGCAAAAGACAACCTTAAGAGAACACAAACACTCAGTTTGCAGTTTACAGTTTTAAGGCAATCACTGCGTCACACAATAAGAAAAAAAAAAAAAGACTGGAAAGGACTGGGGGGCTTACCATTCTGAAGTCTCTTTTCTCAAAACCAATCTCTGCCATTCTCTCATATTCAAGAATAGATTCTGCATTCTTCACCTGGAAAAGGAAGGTGTGGGATTCAAAGCAACATTTAGGACTGAACAGTAGTGATGCAACTGCCCTGTTCTTTCAGATCTTGCCAGCACTACACAGAAAAAATCTGCGACCATTTCATTAAGAATTCAGCTCAGCTTTCAAAAACGGAGCCGTCTGTCGTCTATTTGCAGGTTCTGAGTCAAAACTTTGCTCACCTCCTGCTGGGCCTGACCGTTTTCCAGCTCCAGCTCTAAAACCTTCTGGAAACAACGTCTAGCAGCCATTGCATTGCCCAAGGACAGGTGGCATTTGCCCTCCCGGAGATGCCCCTGCATGAAAAGGATCAGGTTATCACTTCAAAGTCACAATTGTACACAAATAACAGTTTGGAGAAGATAAGACAAAAAAAACTCGTTTTTTAATGTATAACACAACTTTATAAAGTATAGCATGTGTAGCATGCCAACAAACAACTTTTATTTAGTTTATAGATGCTGCATCAAATCTAACAACGAAATGAACAACTCTAAAGCAGAGAGTGGCAAAGTCCAGTCTTTGAAGGTCAGCTTCCACAATGCTATTTAGGATCCTTTTCCTTTAATCATTGTTGATTACATGGATCAAATGTGTTTAGCCTGCAAGGGTTTTCTTTGGAAGAAAAGCAATTCAGTGGCTTTGTGGGAGAGGGTACGCCCTGAGACTGGAAAATTGTGAGTTGAGATCCAAAGTCATACCAAAGATTATAAAAAAAAAAATATTGGACCCAAAGCCTCTCTGCTTGACACTCAGCGTTAAGGGGTTGGATTGGGGGGTTAAAACACCAAATAGTTCAGAGCGCGGCTCTGTTTGCAGCTCACCGCTTCCCCAGGGAACGGATCAAATGCTGATAACAAATTTCATACACAGAGGAGTGTGACAGCTGATGGAACATTAATTTTATAACTGTGGCCACACAGCGTTGCGTTTGACACTTATGTCAAACTATTAGTTACATCCAAAGGGAGCAACCAAGATCTGAACACCCACATTGACAGGCTTCATAAATAGCTACCAGATAGGTCAAAAAAATTTACATATTGCAGGGACAACAAGAAAAGATTTAGAACTATCTTTTTCTTGAAACACATGCAGATGAGTGCAAATGTGCGTCTAAAAAATTGCCTCTCCGTAGTTTATTATCAACAAATGTGTGGCAGTTTTTTAATATCTATGAAAGATACTGTCTCTGTAAATCGGGACATAAATTAAATTCTTCAAACAACAAGAAAAGAGTGCCAACGTGAAACACCGAAACCCAACGTAGCTGCTGTCAAAGACAACTCCAACGTGTATTTTTGTTTCTAATATGTTTAGAGTTAAATAGGGTCATTTTTTACAGTCAATAAATAATAATACATTTTGGTATTAAAGACCCATACTGATGACAATCACGTTTCTAGTGTTTTAAACATGTTCTTGTGGCATTTTTCTGATAATGGAGGAAATATATATAGATAATTAAGCCTAAAGTTGCATTTCTGAGTATTTACTTATCCGAATTGTTGTGAATCAGGAGCAAACGAAAAAATGCCCTTTGAAAAAGCTTATAGTTGTGATATGGAACATAAAACGGAAAGCCACGAGATGTCTGCTCCAATCCATTCTGATGCATTCACTTGTAGAAGACGAGATCCATGTACGTTTTCATTTTCCTTGTCGGAGTTGCATCCGGCTCAAAACTGTATGTCTAATTAGCTTCAATACCACTTGTCATTTTTGCTGCACCGGTAATGTTAGGTTGAGAGTGTGAGGGGCTCTAAACAAAAGGGAGAGAGAGTAAACAAAGGGATGATGGGAAAACGGGGAGGGCTTACTCTGCGCCAATACCTCAAGAGGCAAATTTCTAATGAACTACTGCTGCTCTGTGGAAACTGTCCTAGAAAACGTCACGTTTTTTTTTTTTTGGTTGGGCTAAAAATGGCATGATCATAATTAAAAGACCTCTGGAAACGCCTTGAAAATAGATCAAAAGATGGTCAGAGTGGGTCTTTCATTTATTGTAAACTTTGTAAAAGGGAGGGAGCTTATTTTTTGTTCCACTTGCATTGCTTTGTCGCTGTGGGTGGCGTTATACCAGTGTATTGCATCTGAAAGAGTCTCACAAGACGCAATGTCTACTAGTGCCATGCCAGTGAAATGCATGCTGAATGTAAGTTACAGATTAGTGAAGCCGCATTTTCCTGGAGCTTTTTCCTTTTGAGTTAAGTGAGTTAAAGAGGCATGTTTTATCATCTTAACTACTGTACTCTCTGAGACTATGTTAAAGCTAGGTGACAAGTTAATGTGTGGAAGACTAATTAAGTGTCTATTTTATTATATTATGCATATTATTTGTGTTTTCATGTATTATTTTTGGTGAGAACACGTTGTAATGAGGGTTAATTTAAGTTTTCTGTGTTTTGTTTCATAATTCAGATGGCATAGCCGGGGTATAAAAAGAGACATGTAAGTTGAAGAACTCTATGCCCAAATAAATGTCCCACTCCAATCATGTTTTGATCTATTTTCAAAACATTGCCAGTGGTCTTTTATTTATGATTAAGCAAAATCAAAAAACCTGTGTCATGTGTGCAGGATAACAATAGTTCATCAGAAACTTGCCACTGAGTTGTGGGTGGGACTGTTGCTTCAGCTAATATCCCATTATACCTTTGTTTACACGCTTTCCCGTTAGCTTACAGCCCCTCACACCCCAAGCTAACATGAATGGTGACACAAAAATAACAGGCAAAGTCGAATCTATCCAGCCATACAGTTGTGAGCCAGATGTAAACTTGGATGGAAAAACAAAAACATTAACGGATCTCCTTGTCTATTAATTAAAATGGAGCGAAGCAGGGAGCTTGTGGCCTGCAGGTTGTAGCTTGTAAGTAACAAATACAAGCTTTCCCATTTGGGCCTTTCATCAAGCTGGAGGGGATCAACACCTACCTTCACAAAGTTGCCGTCTAGCCGTACTGCTTGTTGAGCGTCCTCTAAAGCCTCTCGGTACCGACACAGCATCATTAGCGTTGCCGCCCGGTTTCCGTAGTAACTTGGATTTTTTGGACACATATCTAAACATGAATAGAAGTCATACATATTTTCATTTTTCAATAAACAGACTAACATTCCATTAGATCCTGAGAGTAAATACTTCTTCAGAAACTTACCAATAGCCTTGGTGTAATAGTTAAAGGCCTCAGCATAATCCTTTTTCACATAAAAAGCATTGCCTTGCTCTTTAAAACCCTCCGCTTCTCTGGGCGGAGGTGGAGAGAAAACAAAAAGACAGTCATGACAAGGTGGTGACAGGAAGTATTTGAATTGGATTTGCAAGTTAATAAATTAACGTCACTGATTCTAAATGCCAATATATTCAAATAAAATAGCAAGAGAAGAAAGTGGGTAGAAGAACTTTAAATGATTGTCATTTAGATTAAGCTGCACTTGGAAACAGCCTAAACAGCATGGCAAACACGTTGCTATTTTGTGAAGCAAGCAGTGGAACAGAGCCAGGAACATATGACACCATGCAATGTGCTTCAGCCATTACTTTTTTTGGAAGGCGTCCATGCTTCAACCCTTGACAGCAAATGAATGGTATCGTAACGGTATTTTAAAAAGATGACAGTCACGACGTACAAACAAAAACGCTCGGGGAGATCTTAACCATCACGACAATAAATGTAATTATACGGCTTTAGATTTGCAAACAACCGACGGGAGCTAGCCAAGAAGAGAAGAAGAGGGTAACTGGGCTTTCCAAATTTAGCTAAACACTCAGCAGCAGAAGCATGCTACTTGTCTTTAGCTTTCAAAGTACGACAAGCTAATTAGCATGACGCGGACATTGTTTCACACAAAACAGCTAAACTCATGGTTACGTTTCCGTCTTGACCACTGACAAGACACTTCCAGATCACACACCTTTCCAATTCCTCGTCGCTAAGCAGTTCCATGTCTGGCTCCGTGTTCACAGCATCACAGTTTTCCGTCGCCATTTTGCTGTGAATGAGGATGGGCGGAGCCTAAGACTGCAGTTATTACGTAGGTTGTAAACAGGAAGCAACTGTTGAAGGAAGGAAGGAAGCCTGTCTGGCTAGTCGATGATATTGTAAAAACGTAGGCTTCTCGGGGGCGAAATTGCGGTATGTCCTGATCGATCCCCCTTCTTTTTTAATATCCAGGTTAAAGTTGATATATAAAAAGAGACCAGTGAAGTCCTGTATCTATTTAAAGGCTAATGCTAAGTTAATTCTTCGTTAGCATTTTATTTTGTTAGCCTTAAAACCTAGTTCGTTTTCATTCTTTCTTCTTTTTTAATGCATTGTTTTTATTTTGCCTTTTCGAATAGTACTGTGTCCTCTTTCGTGTTGTTGGCCCTTGTTTGTGTTTCCTTCCATCGGTTTGTGGTCCAGTTGATGATTTTTGATAGAATAATGCATTAATACAAAGCGTTATGTCACTGTAAATGTGACGCTCAAGCTACACTTTCGCTCAATATAGAAAGAGTTCAAGGCACTTTTAATGTGGGCTTTTGTTTTCTACCAGGAGCGTGAGGAATCGTCATGGGGAAAAGCTGTAAAGTTGTGGTGTGTGGTCAGGCTGCCGTTGGGAAAACTGCGATTCTTGAACAGCTATTGTATGCCAACCATGTTGCAGGTACTTTTTTTTTTTTTTTTTAACATCTTACCGTTTAGTAATATCTAGCCATTTGCTTACATATGCTTTTAAGTTTGCCAGTTATTTTTAATTAATTGTGCCCAGTTTTTAAACAAGTGTTGAAAAATATAAACGATCGTTGGCTATTTTCTCATAGCAAAAAGCAGTCTATTTAAGTGTACTACTAAGTCTATACTAAAAGTTAGGCAATATACTTGAAATTCCTTTTATATACTATCTATACTATCTATTCATTGTAAACTTATAATGCTCCAATTTAGTTGAATAAGTACTTCTTACACTACACAAAAAGTCTATAGTATTTGCCATTCCTGAGCTTAAAAAAATAAATTTCAAGCGCACTACGTTTTGCTAGGGGTTTACATTTTTTTGACAAAGACACACTATGCATGCTATTGCAGTGTTACAAGGCAATCTTGTTTACTAAAATGAAAGAAAAATAATAAAATGCTGAGTTATAACTTATAACTAAAAACACAGTTTTGGAATTGTATTACTTTTTTTCACACAATAAAAACAGAAAAAAATTACAAGAATAACTGATTCAGTACACATAAGAGAAAAATTATATGACACTTTTCATATTATGCAGCGAAAGCTGAGTCATGTTATTTAATAAATGACATAACACTACTGCAAATTTAGCCTCTTTTAACCTGGATATTGTTTATCTTAGTTATTAGACTTTCAAATGAAGAAATCTCTGTCATCATTTTAATCCAATTCTTGTATTGAGGCTTGTGGGGACTTTTCCAATTCCTTAGAATAAAGTAATACCAAAAAAAAAAAAAAAATGCAGCCACCATAAATCTAGCCTCCACAAGTCCAGTTCTTTTGAGATTCCAGGGGATCTAACAGACGGACTTATATTAGGGATTTTAAAGCAAAAATGAATTGTTTTTAGATTTCTATTCATATTTAGTTTGAAGTGCACATATGTTGATTCTGTACAGAACTCTGTTAAAATTAAGGAAAAATTTCTTGAAAAGTTTTTTATGATATTTTATTGTTTTCACATTTTAAATATACAGGAATTGATCTTTCTTGCCTTTTTTCTACATTTATCTATTGAACCAGGTTCAGAGCCAATGGAGACCCTGGAGGATATTTATATTGGCTCCATAGAAACAGACCGTGGCACCAAAGAGCAGGTGCGCTTTTATGACACTCGTGGACTCCGCGAGGGGATGGAATTTCCCCGGCATTACTTCACTTTTGCAGATGGATTTGTGCTTGTCTACAGCATTGACAGCAAAGAGTCGTTTAAGCGAATGGAAGCCCTTAAGAAAGATATTGATCGTCAAAGGGACAAGAAGGAGGTGAGAACATAAATAGGTTTGCTGTTGGTGTAGTGATATCCCAGAGATTTTTTTTTTTTTTTGGTGTGGATTTAACATTGTTTTGTTGACCCACAGGTGACAATCGTTGTGTTGGGAAATAAACTGGACAAGCCAGATGAGAGGAGAGTTGACCCCACATATGCCCAGAATTGGGCAAGAAATGAGAAGGTCCGTCTGTTCGAAGTGTCAGTGGTAGACCGTCGCACACTCATCGAACCCTTTGTTTATCTGGCCAGCAAAATGACTCAACCTCAGAGCAAGTCCACATTCCCTCTCAGTCGCAATAAGAACAAGGGTGGAGGTTCGACCGACAGTTAAAATGCTCATCTCAGCTCTTCAAAGGTGAGGTAGGGGGATGTTAAAGGGAAAGTGAGGTGATCAGGTTTTTTGGATACTGGAAGAGAGAAAAAGACCGAAATACTGCTGTGATATTTATAACCAGCGAGTGCTGTCATATTTGATTAATCACTATATTTGCTGTCATAGTGGAAAAACAATGAAGAAAAAATATATGTTGATGTAATTTAAGTTTCTGAAAATCATGGTCAAACATTTTCACTTGGAGCTTTGCTTCAGTCATAGATTTGTATGCTTTCGGCATAAATGTTCTTTCTTAAAATATATCTTTTTTCAGTCCCAGAGATCTCACACTTTGCAGATCACAAACTTACTATGCTTTCAGCCAATTTTTGAGTTGTATTTATGCACATTTGCTTGAAGTTTGTGCACACTCACACTACATGATCACCAGGACTGAAGGAAGGATGGCAGAAACTTTCCAGTTCATTTAGGTGGAGTTTTGTTACACTCTCCATACTCATCGCTGAAATCTGTAGTTGGATGCTGAAAAGTGACGACTGACATTCCTTACTGTAAAAACCTTTCTTTATAGAATGTATTTTTGTCTTTATAAGCTGAATGTTGCTGCAGACTTTGTTTCATTTGCTTTGTTGTTCCCTGTAAAACAGACGGAGCACTAAAGAATAAGAGAACATTTTGACCCATGTGACTGGTAAACCCAGACTTTATATGTTGTCCAATCACTGAACAGTTTATTCTGGTTGCATAAATAAAATCAGATCTGATGAGTAAATTGTGATTTTTTTATGTTTGAGCCTGTTTTCTTTGAAAAAAAGCTTTCGACAACTTTCTGTTTTATTGTTTATTATCTATGCTCAGTTGAAATGTTTGCTTGCTTTATTATCAAATGAAATCTTTGTCTGTGGCTGGCCAAAATCCGTTTGTGATTAAACTGATCACAGTTTTATTTATTAAACATATGCAGACGTGCAAGCAGGTGGGTTTTGTTAATCAAAACCTCAAAATGAAAAAGTTTAGGACTATTTTTTTGGCCAAATAAACTCTATTGCTGAAATCATCTGCATCTCAATTAGTTCAGTCATTTATTTTCAAAAAACAGTTTCGCTGGGTGTATCAAACAAATTAAAATCGAGACTCATAAAGGTATGTAAAAGTAAGTCAAGTTTAGCCACTGCCACTATGCATTAAAAGGTTTTGTTTGAAAGAAAAAAGTTTTTCTCATGAAAGGAGTGTGGTGTTTTATCAATATTTAGAATTTAAGTTAGAAATTTTCAAATTCTCATGCCAAAGAAGAAGAAAAATGCCAAGACCAGATGTCCCTTGAAAATCCTTACAATAGACCGCCCTCATGTGGTACAAATGGGAAGTGTTTTTGTACAAATATCCAGAATCCTCCTAAACTGTCTTTAAGCTTTTTTTTATTTTATTTTTTATAAGGTTTCAGTAAATAATTATAATCTTTAATGTATGTAAAAGTATTTGCAAATGTTTAAGGGAAGTGACAGTAAGATGTATAATCAGTTTTTAATGTTTGTTTAAGCAAATATTAATTAGTGATTGATATTAGTTCCGATCAGCCAATACTTATACAAGTGCTTGTGATGTATCTGAAAATGCTGCCAATAAAAGGAAAATATTTAGTGCATGCCTGGAGGAAAACACATTGAAGACAAACAATCCATCTTCAAGTTTGGTAGTTATTAAAAATGTGGTTTGTTTTCTCCAGAAACATTAAACTCTGATAAAAAATCCCAGCAAAAGGTAAGAAAAATAATGCAGTTATTAGGTAAAGATGCAAGTCATTTTTCATCATACAAAAAATCTGCTCAGTCCAGATGGGCATGGTCAGGTATTCTAGGAAGATAATGAGAAATGCTGCAGTTTGTGAAATCACGTTATTAACATCGGTTTATCCAGGGAGCGCTACCGCCTCATTTTAGTCATGTTTCTCAAAAATGAGCTGAGCGCCACAGTTAATTCCTTCAAAATGGTTGAGTAATTGCATCATCTCTTTGGACAATGGCAGTACAGTGATTATGTCACAAAGTTTGAACAGAGAAGACAACTCCTGTAATAACCCAGTCTGTTCAAAGTCAGATGGAAAAAAAGAAAAAATCCATTTGTTACAATAAAAAAAAATGAGTGGAGGGGATGGATTTGTCATTCTCCCTATATGATTTATGAATACTCTTCTCTTTTTGACAGCACTAATAAAAAAGACAAATTCTACTTGAAATGCACATTTAAAAGAGTAAAGAGAAGTAAAATACAGTGCCTTTAAGCTGAAGCACTAGTAGTGACACATCTGTAGCTGAGCATCCAAGAAAAAAAGAGCAGATTTTTCTTAAAAAATAACAATTTTTTTTACACAGTTCCACAGTTTCTTTATTGATGTAACACCATTAAGTGTGAGACAAACAAAAGCAAATTTAAATGGCAATCCCACATTTACTGTGTACTCACAGGCTTGCAGAACTTAGTTCAGATAAATGCCAAACTGCCCAGACTTTTTATTTATTACTTCTCAGTCAAGCTTGCTGGTCGGTGAACTGAGCAAAAACAGTTTTCTTTTTCTTTTGTTCGCTTAAATTCCTATTTGTTCTTGTGTTCAATACATATTTTGACAACGTCTGAAGCCTCAGAGAAACACTTTGGGACAGGCTGACAGAATGTCTCTGACTAATCAATGAAAAAATCAATACAGGTTTAAGAGAACAGGCATTGGATGCTGAAGAACAAGCTCATTTATTCCACTGCTTACTGAAGTCTATCCTCCATCTTTTTCTCATTTATCTCATCCTTTCTCCCCTAAAAACCTGCAAATTTGCAATTTTTATTACATAACTACTGATGTCTGCATTTCATGTTGGGTTACCTAAATTCTTGTGTTGCTGACAAACTGATTACACATAGAAGTAGATACGGTTTACACACTAAACATACTTCCTGCTAATAAAAGCAGCAAGCAGGAACGACTAACATCATCAAATAGTCTCAAAGAGAACATGTGGAAAGATGCAAATATTTTAGGAGAGTTTTTTTGACCCATGAATAGCAAATATACACCCCTGTCAAACAAGCAAAAAACCAAAACAAATGCAGACTTAAAATATTTTAGAAATGTGATCAATCCAAATTAACTAGTTTAATTAGTTTAGCACAAAAATCATATTATCAGACCTGAAACCAGCAAGTGTTTTTTTTAAAATTTTGAATAATATTTACAGAAAAATATTGCCTTTGTAAATATTGTCCAAAAATGAATATTAATCGATGTTCTCCAAGGGGGCTGCACGGTGGCGCAGTGGTTAGCGCTCCTGCCTCATAGCAAGAAGGTTCCCGGTTCAAGTCCTGGCTGGGGGACCTTTCTGTGTGGAGTTTGCATGTTCTCCCCGTGCATGCGTGGGTTTTCTCCGGGTGCTCCGGCTTCCTCCCACCGTCCAAAAACATGCTTCACAGGTTAATTGGTCACTCTAAATTGTCCCTAGGTGTAGATGTGAGTGTGCATGGGTGTGTGATTGTGGCCCCTGCGACTGACTGGCGACCAGTCCTGGGGTGGACCCTGCCTTCGCCCATGAGTAGCCGGGTTAGGCTCGGGCAACCCCGTGACCCCGAAAGGGATAAAGCGGATTGGAAAATGAATGAATGAATGAATGAATGTTCTCCAAGGTAAATGGTAGCACTTAGCTTCAGCTGCAAAGTCAAAAAAAGAAGAGTTTAATCAATGTCACATGCAAAGACAATGACAACATGTCTACACGGAATAATCTGTGAAAGCGAGAAGTTTCTCTGCAGCAGAGCAGATGTGCGTCTTTCCCTCCTTGGACAGCATTCCCATACTTGACCTGACACCACGGATCAATGGAGAAAATGCTGCTATGTCATGAATGAGATCCCTGCAAAATGGAAGTTTGGCACCACAAGGGGACTGGACTTGATGGGATTTATTCACTGTCACAACAAAGAACTTGTTGGGTGTGTTGAAAAGAACAGCACCAATGTCAGTGAGAATAGACCCCCAAAAATGGTAATCTAATGCAAACTCTAGTAAATTAATCACATGATTATGAAAGCTGGATTTTGGAATTATTCTATCATCACATCCAATTTGAACTAAACAGGTTTAAAGGATTCCAGCTGAGGATTTTAGAGGCTTTTAAAGGCAAATTTTCAAATATTTAGAGTTTATGTCGAAACCTGTAACCTCAACAGGACAGCACTAACTGTGGGCTGCCATGTAAAAACATTGCAAATGTTCTGACAAACCAGTATTAAATTTAAGTCCCTGTCTTTCTTTCCTTTTTATGTCTGTGTTTAGTTTGTTGCTTTTATTTTAATGTGTTTTATAACTTTTCATTGTTTTAACTAATGATTATATACGAGGCACTGAATAAAAAAACTTCACCTCATGAAAATTAAGTGAAATTTTTCCCACATTTACGCATTTCTTTCCATTTGTGATGCATTTATATCATACCTTGTCAGGATTTATCACAAATAAAAGCATTATCTGTGATGTGAAAGAATGTACTTTTAAATTCCAAATATAAAATTAACTATTAATGATAAATATGATATATGTGTCAAATGTAAAGTGAAATGTAAAAAATAAACCTGAAATGTACATTTAGATGCAACATTCATATTTAACGTTCACATATATTTTTAACATTTCGATTTATATGTAATATTTTGGCCTATTTTAAGACATAGCATTTACATTTTAAACTTATATTTAACATTTGTATTTGATGTTTTACATTGATTTTTTTTCATTTACATTTAATATTTAGGGTTTAGATATATGTTTAGTTTTACTATCTACGTTAATTATTTACATATAACTTCAGATCAGATAAACATATGGAAAGAAATGCCTAAATATTGTGAAATTGTCACTTAAGTTTCATGAGGAGAATTTTTACATTTGGCGCCCCATATTTATGTTTTATGTGTCAAGCACCTTGTGTTCTACAGCATGCTGATGCTAAGTGCCATATAAATAAAGCAATTGATAGAAATTTAAATTCAGTTCTGACTGAAAAGAAATATTGTGAATTACATATGTATAAAAAAGCAAACTTCATAAGAGGGTTGTCAATCATCCTTCACACACTTTCATCTTTAGTTTTCTTATGTGGCAACTTCCTGTTTTCCATATTTAACTTGTGAAACACACACATACACACACAGATCAAAAACATTTTGTACAAGTTCTAAAAGCTTTATTTTCCAAAACCCATCCTTAATCTCTCTAATATACAGCACTGTAAGTATTTTTGTACTTTTATTCATAGTATTTTTGTTATCGACCATCCAAATGTACAGTGTGTCCTGCTCTCTGGAGCTGTGGAGGGAAAACCTGAATGGATGCTATTAATGTTTGCTCAACCTGTCACCCCTGAGAAAGCCTGGCTAATGTGGCTTCAGGAAATCATCTGAAAAGGCCTTGAGATTATAATTCACTCAACATGGATGAAAAAAATGCTTATTAATAATAATAATAAAAAAGAAACATTTCTCTACAACTTAAAAAATATATAAAAAAAGAAGCAAAGCATTTTTCCTACCCATGTATGCATAAAGAGCCAACAATAACATCATGTACTCTCCTCTATGATAGCTGAGTATTATAATACAGATAACAATAGCGACTCTGGTAAATCTCTATAGTTACTCTATAATTTTCTACATATAATCTGTCTTCTTTAAACTCTTTACTTTAAAAGAAGTTGAGTTACCGCTGAGCAACAGAAACAAACAGTGAAGATTAAAGGCTGGCTGGTTCACTGAGTATGTGACAACAAGGGGGGGGGGGAATCACATCAGTATGGTGGGGGTAGAGAAGACCTGGTGGCTTTACCGACCCAGAAAGGTGGTTAAAAGAAACGCACGATAGACGAAAAGGTCTTGTTGAAGCAAGGATACTGGATGACAGTTACATGTTTTGCACGACAGATGGCACTGCTGCGTCACACACTACTACACATGTTACACAAATGCATGGGGTTGCTCCACCACTGTAATAATTCCAAAAGGTTTTGATATGAAGTCCCTTTTTTAAGAGCTCACCAAAGAGTTCGTTTTGGCAAGAGTCAGCAGAGATCCTGCGTGGGAGAGGTCAGTCGGCACGTGAGCACATAGCGGTAATAGGACGGTTGATGCTGCGCTCGTGACTGCTTCCAATCGCACCGTGAAAGTCATACATAGGCTCTTTCTGCCGCTCCACTAAAAGGTGAAGCAGCAATACTGTAACGCGGTGAAGTATCCTCTCTGCTATAAATACCCACAGTCACAACATGTGCAGACTGGCTGTGAGCATCCAGCATCAAGGGCAGCATCGGTACCACCTATTACTGCAGACGACTCCATCCTCCTCCTAATCCATCGTTACAGTCAGTGTTACAGAAGTTAACAGTAGAGAATAGGTAAAGCCACTGATACATCAAAAAACACATAAACATAATAAATATATTGCTTTAAATGAGTGAGACTATAATGTGATCTTTCTCACCTGATTGTTTTCTTCCAAAGAAATGTCATCAAAACTGATATGGGATTGTAAAACATACACCTACATCAGAAAAAGAACATCAACACAATTTTCATTGCTTTTGTAGGTTATTCAGTTTTAAGGTGCTTTTAATGTGGTTGCCATGGCACTGTGCTTTGTTCCCTCCCACGCTGTGCGTAGACGCTGATGCCAATCAAACTCTGCCCGAGCAGCACTCCCACCCACTGTCACTCAAAGTTTTTATCCAGCTTTCAAATCAAATCTTGAAGTTTTCCATTGTGTGGTGTTCCCGCGTGAGAGGTGTATGGTGTCGGGGCGTCCCTACCGTCCCGGCTCCTCACGGAGGAGGCAATCGTGAGGGGAAGGAAAAAGGAAAAAAACAGGTGGAAGAAAACAACAGCATTTTGCAGAGTAAGACTTTTGCTGCAAAATGTGTGCATGATGTCAGCTTTGCCAGAACAAAAGTGTTACAGTTGCACTGCATAAATTGATGCACCAAGAATATAGACATAGCTGTAAACTGAAACAAAATCAAGCTGACAAGCTGACCTTTTCAGGACCTTAATGGCTGTTTTTGTCTCTCTCCGAGCACAGGGAAATGGAGAAGAATCTGGAAGGTTATGAACTGTGGAGCCATGAGTTTGATGAAAAGTATAACATTTTAACAGAAAGTCACACCTTCTGCAGTTACAGAGCCATGTAACTTTTGCCCTTTAGAGGCAGTGGGTTATAAGCCATCATGCCATGTGACAGCACCCTTTGATGACGTTAGCTGAAAACACTGATCAGTGAAACTGGCTTGTGCGGCCATACAGGTATGGCTTTTGTTCTGCTGCTTCAATGCCCTGCAGTGACTTGTCCAACTTTCCAACAAAAAATTATTTTTTTTTTTATAAGAGCATCAAGTAAAGGGACCTTATTTTGTGGCAACCACACTAAACATACATCTAGACTTATCCTATATTTGTTCTCTAATAGATGACACAATAATATTTATAATTTAAACCATGTTGATCCATGAGATGGCTATAAAAGCGGCCCTGTGGGCCCAGTCACTGTCTGGAGGCCTGTCCTGCTTCTTAGGTCAATATAAGAGGAGCAGAAAGAAGGCATGATGGGGGATCTTGGCCTTTATGGTAGGAACAGGTCCCAGGTCAGCAGGCCTGGTGAGCATCAGGACTTGTGCTCTCTTCCCATTAAAGTCAGGTGGGCTGCATAGTTTCCATGTGGCCTTTGTTGTGTGGGTCACACTTAAAGAGGGTCCTGGATAAGGGGACAGGAGGAAAGGGGGGGCTCAGCTAGAAGGTTGGGTAAGACCTTAGTAAGGGGAGAAGATGATAGGGGTGTGAGTGGCCCGCAGAGGCCCCGGAGCAGGCCGGAACAATGCAGGGCCCAGGAATGGGGTCTGGATGAAGGTGGTGGTGCCCACCGGGTGGCGCAGAGCCAATGGGTTAGTTGCCACTGTGCACAGAGCTGGTGGGGTGAGGGGGCTGGGCAGGAAGCCAGTTGTCAAACTCTTGGTCAGCTGCTTCTGCAACGCCAGTTTGGTCTGAAGAAGACAGGAAGGGGATGGCGAGAAGCGAGAAAAGAACACAGTGAGGGCACAACACCGTTACCGGGCAAACATGCTTCTCAAACACATGGCCCTTTATGTGGAGCAATATGCAAAACAACACTGAGCAAATTATGTCTTTTCAGAAAAAAAGAAACCAACAAAATATAAATTTGCTCACTGGTGTCCAGACTTGCATATAACTACATAACCCACTATATCTCGGCCTTCAGGATGCAATCAGTCTTTTTCATCATTAAACTTCCTCTAAAGCTCTCTGCTGTTAAAAAGATACATCTTTTTAACAAATGATGAAAAGCTTTACTTGCTGGTTATGATACTGATGCATGGGCATGGGCTTAGATGAAGCGATATTTACTCTTCTATCAAAAGCTCACTTGTTGTGAGCTTGAAAGGGGTTTTTAATCTTTCTTTTATAGGGCAATTTAAAAAAAAAAAAACAGCTTGTAGATCACAAACTGTTTCATTGGGACACATTCATGAGAAAACATAGATTCTGCCATCATTCCAGGCTGCCCGGATGGGGTTTGGCTCTCTGCTGAAGGCTCACGGGTGGCTCAGACTTGTGTGTTTAAGCTTCTTTAGCGCTTTGCCGACTCTTCTGCAGAACACATCGTCCTTCTAGACTCCAGCGTTTAACACCGTCTTGTTTCTGAAGTCTCCCCTGCACTGCAACTCAATCTGTACGTGTGTCTCAGTCATACATGAACGACATTCAGTGAAAATAGAAAGCTTTAAATGTGAAAATTCCTTTATACGTGTGAGATCTTAACACAAAAAATAGCAGACCTTCTAGAATCCCACAGGAAACATCTTTTAGGCACAAAAAGGCCTAAATGAACAATCACAAATATTATTCTGTAGAATCTTGTCAAATCTTGCACTTAATTTGTTTTAAAATGATTTCTTCACTGTCATTTAACATTAAATTAGCTTTATTTTAAATTTTCTCTGAATTTTTGCAATAAACTAATGTCTGTTAGCTGTCTAAATCATAGAATTTGAGGATATGCAATGATGAATCTTATTGTGGTCCCTCACTATACTGCAGTATTGTGGTTCTGCGATTTTTTTTCAATTCAATTATGTATTCCTCTCTATTTTATTTTAATTTTTTTTAACAGCTCACTGTGTTCCGCTGCCTGATTGGCCGTAGACCTCATCAGTTAATCTCCTCTGTTCCAGGTCTCCAATAAGAATACGTTTAGCTTGCCGAATCAATAAAAATGTTTGATCGTGAGAAGATCTTTGTTTTCATTCCATGATTCCTGATTTATTTTTCCACAAAAAAGAGTAAAAATGTTAATGTATGTCTAAGAAAATTGTATAAAGTGTGTAATGAGGGGTTTTACTGCCTTAAAACATCTGTAATCCTACTTACTTTCACCTATCACGGGTTATTTTTAGAATATAACCTCAGTGATAAATGACATATGTATCCATGTGCATCTTGAGAATAGATTAAACATTTTTTTAATAAAATAATTTATCTGCAGAGTCCACTTTCACAAGAAATTATTTCTTCAAGCACAAGTGTCCTTAACAACATCATCAGCTTGTCGACATCCCCATTAGAAGGTAGATTGATAAACTGCAAACATCTAAAAAAAGTTTTTCCTCATCCTCTCTCTTTGCCCTCCCTTAGGACTCGGCCTCCACTCCAACCGCAGTCTGGGCCTCTCCTGCCACTGACCTGCGAGGAGAAGGAGGTGAGGTTGTACTGGGCGAAGGCTTTCTTCATGGCAGACACAGCCACGCTTGCATGGCCACTCCATCTCACGTTCTGCAGGATGGAGGAGAGATGGGAGAGGTGTGCACATGACAGGAGCAGAAAGTGATTTATCTGGAGTGCTGATTTAGGCTGATAGATGAAGGGTGGTAGGCTAATCTCGACCTGTCGTGGGTAACGGGACTCACATGTCTTAAAAAAGTGTACTTCTTTAGTTTAAAGAACCTCTCCAATAAAAATGGTGTTTTAACATGTTCTTGTGGCCTTTTTCTCATGACGGAGGACATATGAAGAAAATTAAGCTTAATATTGCATTAGTTATTTTCTTCAAATCAAAAGCAGAAGCAGTTTTGAAAAGGAGCGTATTTGTGACGTAGAAAATAGCTCCAATTTCGCTCACCATTTTCATTGCAGCGGTAATGTTATGTTGAGGTTGTAAGGGACTGTGAGCTAGCGAAGGAGTGTGTAAACAGATGGATGATAGGAAATGGGGCAGGCTTACTCCACACCAACAGTTATGCCCACAACCCAGAAGTAAATTTCTAAGGAACTGCTGCAACTCTGCAGAAACTATGTCCAAAAAAAAATGGCATAATCATAAATAAAAGACCACTGGGAACGCTTTCAAAATATATCAAAAGATGACCATAGTGGGACTTGAGGACCTTTTTAGGAACACAACGTAATTTAAGTTAATGTACAACAAAAAAATAAATAAACTCCACAATTGTGATTCGACTGCTTTGATCCCCATTTTGCCAAGTTTAGATGTCTTTCTGCAAATGGTGCACTTTTCTTCATAAGGATTTTCAAAGACCAGTTTTAACTACTGCAAGGAATCCCTATTTTTTAGCCATTTCCTCATGAATTTGCACATTCCCACTTTCCCGCACTGACGACCATGATCTAATTGTCTAGCCAAGGACGATTTACGACCTTATGACATCCTGGAAAGGTTTCTTAGTGACAGAAAGCCACATTGTGTTGACAAGAAAAAATGTAAGACTCTTTCGTCAGAATTTTAAGTCAGTGTAATGTTTTATAAAGATATATTTTTGTCCAATTAAATCTAAGACCTTTGAAGACTTTTTTATGCTACGTTCATACCGGGGATGTGAACGCGCTAAACGTGCATTCTTGAGGTGCGTTCAGCATATGCTGTTGACATTGGACAAACAGGGTGGAGCTTCTTCTTTTGTTTGTGGCCATAAACTGCAAAATCATAATTAAAAGACCACTGGGAACGCTTTAAATTGCAGATCGTTAGATGACTGGAGTGGGACTTTAACAGGAAAAACTTGCCAGTCAGGGATATCTACTGCAGGGAAAACCAAGCTCTGCACTGAGCATTCCTGTGTTTGCACGCTTATTTGTATCAGAGCATCATATTCATCCGTGTTTTACGATAAAACTTACCGCTAAACTGGAGCTTGGCTGGCTCTTACTGTGAGGGGTAAATTTGGGTTTGGGTGGTTTTCCGGCCAGCCGATCCTTGTGCCTTCTGCTGTTCATGTGCTGCAGAGACCAACAAATATACCATTAGCGAGCTGACAAGCAGCTGTTGTACCACAACCGAGCAACTTGGGATGTTGTTTGCTAAATTAATAATGGAGTATGACTGAAGTGGATAGACACGACATCCCATTACTTTACTTCAGGGATACAAGATGTTTGTATCAAAGTTTTGTGAATTTTAAGACGAAACTTGCAGAAAAAACTGATCTCTGTCACCTGTTTTGATGCTAACACATTTGGAAAAAAAATTAGGGTTTAGAGTAAAAGAAAAACAATTCTTTCTAAATGAACCTACAGTTAAAACACTTAATTCGACCTGTTTGGTGTTAAAAAATACTCATAGCTGACATTCAATTACTTCATTCATGAGGCTGCAAATGAATGCGCTGCTTTGATGTAAGCTCACGCTCACTTTCTTCATCAAAGTGACACCAGAACTGTCTCTTTGATTAATTACGGTCTTTAAAATCCCTTCATTCCCATTTATCACTCAAATACACATCATTTTCGCCCAGTTTAAAAGGTAAGATATAACAGATCAGCGCTGAATATGTCGAGTCAATATCCTGATGTTTCAAAAATGACTGTCTGTAAATAACCTCTATGTTCTGATTAATTCTGTAACTGCTTCGTGTCTCTGTGGAGCCGGGGTAATTATGAGCAACATTTTCTCCTCTGTCTGGCATGATTGGACTGGAGTGCTTCTCACAGCAGAATCAACATCACTTTCATGCCCTTGAAAGTAAAATCCGATCAGGTTAGCAACACTCGTGCTTGGTAAGCCTTGACAAATCTGAAGGACTTCCCCCAAGCCCCAGATTCATTCTCTCCTCGTTTTTCATTCTGCAAGAGTCCCACCACTGTTAATTCTTTTGGACTCATCCTCCCACTCCTTCTCACTCGTGAGACATTTCAGCTGCTCGAGGTATGATAGAGTTGTCCTGATCTGGAGGTTTAGAGTGTATGTCCAATTTGTATTCCTGTCACTTGCTTTTTTATTTTACCGTGTAGCTAATTCGGCACTAAAATTGCAGTACCCTACCTGACTCAGCTGTGTCTCAGAGTTCACAGATATCTCGCATACTTCACACTGGAAGTTCTTGCTGGGCAGCCCGACGCTGCCTTTGCTGCCCAGCCGCTTGCTTTTGAAGGCGGCTCGAGCTGCCACCACTTTGCCTCTGCGCCGGGGCAGAACGCTGTGACCTTCCAGCATCAGTTTGTGCTTTGTACCTGTCAAACAGAGAAGGAGTTAAGTGTTAAGCAAATACCACTGGTCAAAAATAGGTAGAAAGTGAGGAAAGTGAATATCTGAGGGCAGTTTTTCATACCACTGTTGTGTGCCTCCAGTTGTGAGATAGAGTTGACAGTGACTTTACAAACAGGGCAGTGGAGATGAGCTTTGCTCTTCTTGGGCTCTTTGTCCTCATCTGTTGGTGGCTCGCCGTTTGTGCTGTCGGCTCCGCTGCCAGACTCAGTGCTGTGGCCCTCACCGTCGGCAGCCTCTGAAACTTCTGGGACCTCCGGGGTGCTGGTGTCTGACGCCGTCTCAGAGACACGCGAGGAAGGTGAAATCTCAGGTGGGGAAAGGGTCACCAGCTCCACAGAGGACTCCTCAGAGACTGGTGTGAGCATGATGGGACTTTCCTCAAGCTTCACATCCAGGATAGCTGGATCGAGATCAGACTGAAGACCTGCACAAAGACAACAAAGTGTCTCTGAATCTGGATGCTCTTTCATTTACACCTTTTACACAGTGGTTGTTTGGCAGCAGGGGCTGCTTCAATCTGAAGCACTTGGCTTCATTTAAAAGAGAATAAATGCAATTTTATGTAATTTATTAAGCTGTTTCTATGGGAATTAAAAGACTGGACAGCAGCCAGGTGTTGCTGAAGAAAATGTTTAATTAAGTAATCCTTTTCTGCCAATCAAAGGGTTTTAAGTGTGTTAACAAAAAGTTCTTCTAGATTATAAATTAAATCAATATTATTGTGAGAGAAACATCATTCAAATTAGGCTGTAAACTGTCCTCATATAGAAATGCCAGCAAGTTTAATTTAAACCGGGAGTGTGTAAAACAAGGGAGAACATTAAAGTCTCATCTCAATGATCTATTTTATATTTTGATCTATTTTTAGAACATTCCCACTGGTCTTTTAACTATAATTATGTAGTTCTTAGCCAAAAAAAAAAATTCTGCAGAGCAGCAGGAATTCATCAGAAATTCACCTCTGAGTTGTGGGCCGGACCCTTGGCGTGGAGAAACCCCGCCCCCCTTCCCCGTCACTGAGAGTTCTCTCTTTAAGCGAGCAGAGAGCTTGTGGCCTACCCAACATATTTTCTATGCCACAAAAACTCTCTTTTTCAAATGACATTTCTTTATTCGCTACTGTTTCACACCAATTTGAATGAAGAAATGTATTTCGAAAATAAATTTTCTTTATTTACGTCCTCCATCGTCAAAAAAATGCCACAAGAAACACGTTAAAATCAAAAAGCAAAACACTATTTTCATAGAATTAATTTAATAAATCCCATAGAATTCTATTGAGAAATAAACATCTATTACTTGGTCATGATATTTGTCAGAAAAAACATTTTTTCACTGCTACATCTTTGTGACATGTTCTTGATAATCCTAATTAAAAATAGGATTTTTCTGAATTAAATTTTTTCATTTTTGTTTTGTAATACACAAATCATGTATTTGAACTAAAACAAAATGGGGATAAAATTTCAAGGTTTGAACCAAATCAAAGAAAAAGTGAATTGTTGCATCTCTAACACCATCCCTTAAAGACCCACTCTGACAAAAATTGTTTTAGATGTTATTAACATGTTCTTGCTTAATCAGAGAGCTCTCTACTGCCAGAAACTATGTCCTAAAAAGTGACATTTAAAAAAAATGTTAGTGACATAATCATAATTAAAATACCACTGGGAACGCTTTGAAATTAGATCAGAAGATGATCGGAGAAGGCCTTCAAGACTAACTGTTAAGCTCGGAGGTGGACGGCTGAGGAAACTTTTTTAAACAACTAATTTCTATCTAACCTATCTGTCTTTGTAAGAATTATTTAGCAGAAATGTCTTATTTAAAAGAAAGCCAACTCACTTTTTAAAAGAGCCAACAAACTTTTAAAAAATAAAATAGAAAAAGCAGAAAGAATGTTGAGTTATTTGAAGGTCTGCTGAAAAATATCCAGCCTCATCCAAGCTGCAGTCAGCTTTCCGCTGCCATCTCTCTCGCACTGAAACACTGAATGGCATGTTAAGGGAACTCTAATGGCATTTTCATTTGGTTTAGGCAGGTAAAAGCCATCAGCAACCCCCCTGTCTATCCTTCTCTCGTCTCAGCTCCTTCACCTTCATTCACAATTCAAATATCAAGTAGACCTGGAGTCAGTCAATATAAACAAACCCATCGACTGTCGGGCCCCGCCGATAAGTAACTGGAGTTCCATTACAAATCCCCCTTTCACCCTTTTGCCCTCTCCAGAGAGCGACATACACTTCATCGCCGAGTACTGTGTGCTACACTCACTGAATATTTCCATTTCGTTTAGCCAGTTTCCCCCACAGCACACACATACATGCACGCACGCTGCCCACCCTAGTAGCCGACCTCCATTGATTTCCCTTTGAAGTCCAAGAGTAAATTCATCATTGGGAGATAAGGGTCTTCCTTTCTCATTCCAGCTCAGGTAAAAGAAGCTATGTGGGAGCAAGATTAGGCACTCCCCAGGCTGTAATGAGAGTGACCCTCCAGGGAATGGAGGTTGTTTCTGGGGGGTGGGGGTGCTGGCGGTGAATGTTATAGGCAGAGCCACCTGAGAAGTCGCCAACAGACTTTGATAATGATCAGTGGATTTGGATGAAACATAAGAGGAAAACAAACGGGGTGTGTGTGTGTGTGTGTGTGTGACAAAGACACGTAACATAAAAATTTGGCTTATGGGGGAGAATCTTGTGGGAGAATATTGTGTTTTTAGTATTCTTGGGACATTTTTTCTGATGATGGAAGACATATGTTAAGAAAATTAAGCTTAAAATTGTATTTGTGAGTATTTCTTTATTCAAACTGGTATAAAACAGGAAGTGATGAAAAAATGCCATTGGAAAAATAGCTTATTTATGACGTAGAAAATACGCTGGGCGGGGCCACATGCTCCCTGCTCCGCTCCATTCGGATGCATCCACTTGTAGACGACTAGATCCATGCACGTCTTCGTTTTCCTTGTCCAAATTAGCATCTGTCTCAAAACTGTATGGCTAGAAAGCTTCAGTACTGCTCGCCATTTTTGTTGAACCGGTACAGTTAGGTAGGGGGTGTGAGGGGATGAAAGCTAGTGGGAAAGCGTGTAATCAGATAGCTCAGTCATGGGTGATGGGAAGGGGCCAGGGTTGTTCAATGCCAACGGTCCCCCCTTCACAACTCAGAGGTGAATTTTTTATGAACTTTTGCCTACTATTGAAACTATGTCCTAAAAAACAACACATTTTTTTCGGTTTTGCCTAAAAACGGCATAATCCTAATTAAAATACGACTGGGAAGACTTTGAAAATGGATCAAAAGATGATTGGAGCGGATCTTTAAAACCATTTTTAAGATTTGGGCTACATTTTGTCTAAAAACACTGCTAAAAATCATTCAATTTTTGGAAATAAATTAAAATAAACTAAAATCTGATGGTCTTTTAGACCATAAAGACAAATTCAAGGATCTCTACCAAGAAGTTGATCAGCTAAGAATCTCAGCTGCATCTAAACAGCAAATCACCAATCCTAGGGAGCTTCAGATCCCAAACAACTTCCCCGGGGGAAAGAATTCATTGCTTTAAATCATCATTACTGTGATGACAGAGAGAGTCCTTGCAAAGACGTCTCTCAAGGCAGAGTCAATCAAAGTCAGAGCTGAGTGATGCTTGTCATGACAAATGGTAACTCTCTTGGTGCCAGCTTGGCGCTCTCCATCTTCTGCTGGCTCACTGTCCTTTGTTAATCTGAGAAATTGCTTATGTCAACTGATTTGTCTCGTTGAACCTCTGAAATCGTAGTCTCTGCTAGTTCCTGTCTTAATCCACCATGAAATCATTATAGTATGTAATGTAACGTCTATTAGCCCCTATATTTTCATTAGCAGAGTCGGTTGGGTTGATATGTCTGACAAACCGTGCAATTGGTGGTACAGACACCAAATTTTGGCATGGATGGTCCTTAGGATCCCCTGGTTCAGAAAAGCATGTTAGCCACGAGAAAAATCCAAAATGGCGGCCATTTGTAAAGATTACAGTCAGACTCTCAATTGTTACGAAAAAATTGAATCCCCATTTGCCATAAACTCACAACCATGACTTGTAAGCGTCTGAACTTCCCTCCCCACTTGGCCACCATAAACTTCCATCCCAGAGTTTGTTCAAACATTTAATTTTGACTTTATTGCGCAGATTTGATCCTCACATTCGCAGTGGCAGGAGGTGCATTCAGGGACTGCATGGAATTTCCACATTTATGCACTTTCATTAAGAGCTCGCTATTGCTGCATTCAGGTGCGCTAGTCATTTCTAGAATTTGTTCACACTGATGTCAGTCAACACAAATACACACTCATTTGTTGCTCTATGTCATTGTTACTTTTTGAAATGCCAAACACTCACAACTACTTCCTGTTTTATACCAGTTTGAATAAAGAAATACAAATTTGTAAGAATACACAATAATACAAAATGTTGCACATTTTTCAATGTTTTTCTATGCATGACACTTTGACCAAAAAAAAAAACAACTTTAAAGTATCCTAATTATTGTATTGTTTATCACTTGTTTTAATCTTTATGGAAGCATATTGCATTCAATAAAAAAGGTGGTCTTCTTTTTTTATTGAATGCAATACCCTTCCCTAAAAAATTAAATATAAAATCATTTAAAAAAATCTTAAAAAATTAGAGTGTATACGACAAAGTTAGCTATATCCACAACGTGAGCGTCCAGCAGGTCATCTACGGAATTTGCTGTTTTGGGTTCAATATTGTCGTCAGGTTTGACTCACATAAAATAAACAGTTCATGTTGGTCAATATTTAATACTTCCCCAGCATTTTGCTGTGTAATGTTCGCAGACAAAGGTGATGCTTTAAAGAAAGGTATGTGTTCATAAAAAAGTTCAGAGATCAGAAGT
This sequence comes from Adrianichthys oophorus, assembly GCA_036245035.1. NCBI lineage: Eukaryota > Metazoa > Chordata > Actinopteri > Beloniformes > Adrianichthyidae > Adrianichthys > Adrianichthys oophorus. The sequence goes on along the minus strand of BSAI01000089.1, from coordinate 647,364 downwards.
GTATTTTGTTAAAATAAAATTACATTTCTGTAATGTGAAAAAACCCGACATAAGACTACACTTTCATTTATTAATTGTGCTTTATATTTGCAAGAGAATAATTATTAACTGAATCTTTATAAATAAAGGCAATACCTATTTACTTACAAATATTTTTTTCTGAGAAATGTTTGGGTAGTAGAGTCTAGACTTGGGTGGTAGACTTTAGATAATAAACAATTTAAACTGTTAGATTTTCTCATGGCTAACCTGCTTTTCTGAAATAGTGGATCCTAAGGTCATGGTAAATGTGGTGCTTGTACTACAAAACACACAATTGTTTTAATAACCGGCTCTTCTAATAGCTAAAGTTGAAGAAGCATGGATTTTGCTGATGGGCTGCAACTCTAGAATGTGTTTCTAATTTCCCAGATTGACCTCTTAAGATGTAAATATAGTAAAAAAGAAAAAAAAAATCTTTGGGTGTTTTGGGTCCACTGAGGACGTGCCCAGATTTTCCACTGTTTAGGAGGTTTGTAAGACATTTTCTGTCTTCTGTAACACAATTTTCTTGTTCTTAAAATCAAGGCGTGCATCAAGGTCAAACTCCCGTCAGCTGCCTACCAACAAAAAAAAAGTTGTGACTAAATATTCTATTTTATCCCCAACTTTCCAAACTAACCTTAAGATTAAACATGTACTTTTAATCCAAGTTTGGTGTACGGGCTCTGCCTTTTTTTTTTTTAGACTTTGAGAGCACAGAAACAGCATTAGACAAAGATAAGGCCTCCCAACAGAATTAAGCTCCAGAGGCTTTAGACATTAATCAGCTTGTTCGGCTTATGGCTTGTGGGCAGTCATTCTCAGGAAAATCTAGATGAACAAAAAATATGTAAAACTTTATAATCACCCAACTCCACTAAAACTAAAATAATGTTATAAAGTTAACAGAAGGGACGAGAAGATTGAAAAGGGTTGGGAGTTGCCTGAGCATTTCATGTTTAACCTTGGTCTTCAAAGTAAGGTGTGAGAAGCAAATCTTATTTTAAAGAAAATTAAGAGAAGTTCAGCAAGAAGGAGAGGTAGTGACAGTAGTGTCAGCTTTTCTGTTAGTTTTATTCCATAGAAACCATTTTATTTTTTGGTCACCTGGGGGTGATGAACAGGTCTTTGTATTTTTTTAAAAGAATCTGTAAAAGCAGATGTTTGGATTTCCTAAGCAACAGAGGTTTTTTTTGGTAACCATGCCCAACTTCTTAATATGTTCATATCGTATGTCATATCTTTTAGTTCAGCTTGAGCCAAAATATTCTCATAAAAGCTGATTAACTGGGGAATGTCACTTTTGCAAGCTTGCCATGCTAACGCTGTTCAAAAACTACAACTTCTAATTCCAACATTTAGTAGCTTCCCAATGATGCTCGAGGAGTTAGGAGGCAATAGATGGAAATCCCGAGGACAAGTTACATTATTTAGGTGGGCCCAAAAGTGTTTTCTTTTTTTTTTTTAATTGTATATATTTTTTAATCCCTGTAAGAGATTTTTGCCCCACTTATTTTTTGGGTGGGTTCTTCCACTTTTATGTCATAATAATAATAATAATAATAATAATTGATTTATTCCCCTGCGACAGACTGGCGACCAGTCCAGGGGTGTCCCCTGCCTTCGCCCATGAGTAGCCGGGTTAGGCTCCGGCAACCCCGTGACCCTGAAAGGGATAAAGCGGATTGGAAAATGAATGAATGAATTAATTAATTTATTTATTTTTTGATTTGGGGGGGGGGTTACTTTACAAGTTTTCAGCAGGTACAAGGTGTGTGCACATTTGAGTGAGTTTTGAGTATGTGGTGGTGGCAAAATTTTTGCTAAAAGGTGCGGTAAAAACAGCAAAACAATCTAGTCCTTGCAGTCCAGGACTTCTGCAGGACAAAACTACACAAGACCGACATAAAGAAGTTGACGAGTAAGAGTTTAGGCATGAAAGTTTGTAGCATGAAAATGCCAGCTCTGATGTAAAAATAAATAAATAAATAAATGGCAGAGGAGGAAAAAAGGATGGCACCTCTAAATTCGAGAAATGCTTAAAGAAAGAGTTTCAGCACCCTGACCTTAACAAGTGAAAACCTGTCGACCTCGAATGAAGAGTGCATCTCTGAGTGGAAACCTTTTATAGGAAGAATGGAAAAGTCCAAACAGAGCAAAGAGAGTCTCTGCTAAAGTGTTTACTGCTCCACTGCTTTAACTTTATGCCTTTTTGGAAATCAGGTTGTAGTGAAATAGCTTCAAAGCGAAAGAAATTCTAAAGAGGCATACCTACATGTGGAAAAAATTGCAATTCACAGAGAACGTTGAGCACCATCATTTAGCACTACCAACAACTGCCACTGATGTTTAAATATAAATTAGTTGTTATTCCAATGGAGGTTTAAAGGTCAACGTTGTGGGTCGAGGAGAAGACTGTTTAGTCTGAGCATGCTCTGAAGAACAGTGGACAGGTGGGTTATTGATGCCTGGTAGCAGCCCCCACCTCGCCATAGCTTCATGGCAGACATAATTCATTTCATAGAGTGTTAATTTTGAAAGCAATTCCATTACACTGTTTGGCATTGTGGTGCATGCAAGCCCTGACTCACCCTGCTGCATTTCAATTTCACATTAGACCAATCACACAATTGGGCGTATTAAAGAGGGCTCATCTGAATAAAATTGTCTTGGAACTAGAAAAATTATTCACAGCATAAATACTATCTTTGACTTATCTGCTTTCTCTCTTGACTGACCCCCCTCTTCCCTCCCTCTTGCTGATTCATTTCATCTTATCTTTCATTTTCCACTCATCATCCTGTTTCGTCTGCGCGGCTGCGTTCCCATTTCAGCTCTTTTCAGTGGCGGAATATTAAAATTAGATTTGATGAGAGGCGTTATCAGACTGCTGGTCTTTGTCCACGCTCTCCTTTTCTGAAGACGACCGTTGGCGCTCCCGGCCAAACTGTGCGCATGTGTGCCCGGCCGTCTAGAAACGGTGCCCCCTCTCTGCCTCTGTCCTCATATCTTTTCTCTGATGTTTTGCCTCACATCCAAGCACGTTTGCAAATGCTGCTCAGATAGCGATCTTCCCTGAGGCAAACATTTGAAGAAAGCGGAAAAATAAATAAAAAGTGTGGAGGAAAACAACAAAACTTGAAGCGTCAAATAAAAAAAAAGGGTTTTGCATTTTTAAATCTTAGTTTCGTTTTACTAAGTTCATAAGAAAAAGCAAAGAAAAGTCATGTGACTACACATCAGTGCCATAAATAAAGAAATAAAAGAAGCAGAAAGAAGAATAAATCTTATAACATCAAGACAGAAGTTGTGGTACTTTCACTCTATTTCATCTGAATTGACAGCATATATTTAAAATAATTACAATACAATCTTTCACAATTCAATTTGTTACAAGAATTGTGACAGACATTTATCAGTGAAGGGTCTATCTCTTGCAAAATCAACTTTTTGAGCTATTAAGTGTATTTTAATGTTCATTCCTCACTATAAACAACCCCAAAGAAATATTTTGATCCATTCCCACATTTCTGAGTATTCTTCTATAAACCTGCCCCTCCCAGTAGACAAAAATGAGCGGGTTCTTACATTAATAGGTATAAACGTGTGGGAACAGCCCCTTCCAGGAAGGGTGGTGCTGCCAGCACCGCCCCCAGGCTAACACACACACTTTCTCCATGTAGCTGGCAGCGTTCGCCAAAACGTTTTTATCTTTTTATGCACAATACGCACATGCATCTTGGCAAAAGTTTGGATGTTTTCTTCGTGGGTGAAATGCAGACACGCGGCCGGCTCTAGGTTGACCTAATGAAATGGACAAGAAGCAAAAGGCGGTAACTCAAAGATCGAGTTGTCTAACTTCCAGGTAGGAAATGTAGCTTTAAAAATAACTAATAATTCATAAAAAAATAGTTATTTTGTGTGTCAAAAGTAATATATTTTCACATATATGGATATGATTTACTCTGAAAGGTTTAAGAATAGCATGATAAAGGCCGTTCAAGTGAATATTCACTATAATAGGCTAATCTTTTTCCTGATATCAGATCATCCACATTGATAAGTTTTTATAAATGCATCTTATGCACCAATACAAGTAATATTATTTTTTGGAAGCATTGTAATCTTTTAACTGATATACTTTCTGAAAGCAATTATTTTGTTTTTGTCACACAATTTTACTGATATATCTATAAATAAATGTGATGATAATGACATTTTTTAAATGTAATTCCTCTAACACTTGTGTGTAGAGATCTTTCTTTAGTGCTCCTAAGATTTTCTATAGTCTAATTCTTAGATATTCAGTTGAATTATGTTGTTTCTTATAGTTAGTCAGGATTCTTGTTGAATTCAAAAATCCCTTATTTTTCTCCGTCCCAATAAATTTTCTAAATCAACCATCAAATCTCCACACATGAACCAGATCTTGCTTTGAATTTGATCAAATAATTTTATAGTCAATAAAAGTTACAACACATAACTCTGGTGGTTGTGAAGGATGTTGTGCACGATCTTATCCTTTCATGCCACACCAATATATAATTGTTGATTTTATCCTCAAATAATAGCATTTCTCGGTAACTGAAATAGGATGAGTGAGGGGGTGTTCTTTAAGGGGGTGAAAGATATTTAAAGATCTCCTTCCTTCAGACTTGCAGAAATCCTTTAACCTCCAAGCCTTTCATCAAGGTGAAATGGCAGAAGGCTGGATCTGAAAGCTCGAGGGTGTATGGAATAAGCTATCTCTTAATGTAACACATGAAGCGTGTTACAAAAAGCGATAAACGCAGCCAAGATAAGAAAGAGGAGGAAGTTGTCAATAATGTTGGCGAGGTTTTAGGAGGAAGCAATGAAGCAGTAGAGGGAATTAGAGCAAGCAAAGCGTGATAAAGTGATCATCAAGTCGGTAGAGGGGGCGGTGAAAGATCAGTTAGAAAACAGCACACTCTTATCACTTTTGCCTCTCTATACCTACTTGTTCCCTCCGCTAAGCTTGTATCCATCACTGCAGGAAGAGTCGCATCGCAAGTGGTCGTCTTATTCCTGTCTCGTTCCCGCTCGCGGTCCCTCTCCTTCCCCGTGGACGAGGCGTCTCCAGCTCGTCTCTGCCTGTTCTTTTGGGCCTCCATGGCTTTGAGTTTGCGGGCATGCTTGTGGCCTTTATAGTGAGCCTCTGCTTGGTTCTGCGAGGAAATGAGAGAAAACCCAGGTTAAAAGGACGAAGCAGGAGATGATTCAGAGCATTATCTCCCGGAAAGTCTGGAGCCCACATGCAATAAATGTTAAAATGTACGCTAGAATATTTGCTCTCACACAGGCATCCAGAAGAGGGTCTGTTTCCACCTGATAACAGCACTGGCACACCGGGAGGCCAGAGGTATAATTGCATGTGTAATATGCAAAAAGAGAGAGAATTCCATCGCTACAACTACTCTATTAATGAGCACTGTGAGAGTCTGCCTCTGCAAAACCGAGACCCATTTGGCAATACATACTAATGTTACACACATTTGAGCGCTGGGGAGCACACAAACACTGATTGAAGGCAAAACACATCCTGAAAGACTGCACTGCAGCTTCCCATTTCCCTCTGGGCTAAATCATGGTTTACCTTTAGATTCTCATCACCCTCACAGTCCTGCTCAATCCCACAACAAAGGCCCTGTTGTCAGAGCAAGCCAGGATATGTGAAAGCACACAGAGAAATCAATGGAACAATCTCTCATTAAAAGCCTGAAATTGTTATTTACTCATTTGAATTGAAATCCGTTGTTGTTGTTTTAAGGCGGAAATGATTATGCCTTTTCTACTGAAAGCAGGGGGACAGATGATGGATGGAGGATTACATTTTTGTAGTGTAAGTGATAAAGTATGCTGCCGTTCCAAAGAGGAGGCAGACTTTCCTTCAAAAAAGCAAATCATGCAAACTAACTTGAGTAAAAACAGTGTGTCGACAAATTTTACAGAAGTTAAATTGATGGATTTTTGAAAACCCACTCAGATGAAAATTGTGTATTTGTTGGATTATTTAGCACATTCTTGTGGTATTTTTTCATGATGGAAAATGTATATAAAGAAAATGAATCTAAAAATGGCATTTTTAAAAAATCTTTGTAAATCAGGAGTAGACAATAAAAAACATCTTTGTGATGTAGAACCTACAACGACAAGTTGCAAGATCACTGTTCCGCTCCATTCCTATGCATCCACTTGTAGACGACTAGATCCAAATACGTCTTAGTTTTCCACATCTGAGCTGGCATCTGACTCAAAACTGTGTGGCTGCAAAGCTCCAACATTGCTCGCCATCTTAGTTGCACTGGTACTGTTACGTTGGGGTTGTGAGGGGCTGTAAGCTAGGGGGAGAGAGGGTAAACCAAGAAATGATGGGAAGTGGGGGCAGGACTACTCCGTGCCATAATTCAGAGGTGAATTTCTGATGAACCACTGCTGCTCTGCAAAAACTATGTTCTAGAAAACGACACTTTTCTAAAAGAAATGGCCTAAAAATGGCATAATTGCGATTTAAAAAAAACACCGGGAACTCTTTTAAAATAAATTAAAAGATGGAACAGGAGCAGTCTGATTGAAACACCAGCGCTCTGAAGTGCTAACTGCCTGCACTTAGTGACCTTGGTGGTTTGTTACAGCACAGATCCCTTCATAATGTAGATGTCAAAGCATCTGTAAAAACAACTCAGCATGCTGTTGTGCAAAGGCTTCTCTTAACGGCCTAATCTAACCGTTTCAGACAGCGGATTCCTCATCTGTATTCACTCCACCCATGCTGAGTGTGGAGGGAGAGGTGCAAGGTTTAAAACAAGCCTGGGTTTCGCCGCTGCAGCCACACAGTGACGCCTGACACTTCAGAATGATTGATGGATACAATTGTGTATTAAACACATTCTTCATTATCGTTTTTACTTTTTATGAAAAAACTAATATGAGTATTTCATTAAATCTATGATTATACTTATATTTATCAACGTAAACATACATAGATGACGTTTATTGTTAGCTTTTAAATTGATTTTAATAAAATTACAATTTTGCTGTAACTAAATAACATTTTTCTTCATTTTTTTTAACTTTATTTATAGAGAACCTCTCATGCAACTTTGACTCAGAAATTTTTGCTGAGAACTCCTCTTTGCTTCATATGCAATGAGTCACGCATTCTAAAAGAAGTAGGCTGCAATGAATCAACGATGAGCCGGGATGTCCTCGCTTCCCAACCGTGTGCTAATTCAGGCCACAAAAGCTGTAATTGTTCACAACAGGATGTCCTCCTGAGAACTCCGATCTCACACCGCTTCGCGCTTTGGAGAACGCAAACATAACTTCTTTTAGTTGAAGAAACATGCAAATGTCATCCAACGTGGCTGCAAGTCAATTTATTCCAGTTTGTATATAAGTTCAATCAGACTAGGCGATGTGCTCTGTGAATGCTGCAAAGCTGCCACACTGAGTTTTGACCTGGGACTAACAAAAGAAGATACAACAAAGGGGATGCACAAAGGACAAAAGGAAACACCTTCAAAAGGAAACATGGGACCAATTTACCACCAGCTACAATGTAAAATAGGGTTAGGGTTAACTTTAAATGCAAAATCTTTGATCAAAATATTTAATCTTTTATTCTTGTGAGAACAAAAAAAATCAGTTGCTGAGATCTGCAGTAATTGCCGGATGGAAACACACATGCATGGATGTAATTTCTCTCTTCAAGCTTTTCCAACTTTGCTATTCTGTCTGTTGCTTAGTCAGTTCATCAGCGCAGCAATGCAGAAGAAAGGAGGAGATGGGGAATCTCAGGGAATCCAAATTTGACAAATCATATTTACATGCTTTTTCCCTAATAGAAACACAGTTACACCAGCCTTAATTGGATTTCTGCAAATAAATGTTACAGAATGCAACTCTAAATGACTTGATGTCACTTTGTGACACAGAGCATAAGAGCTTGAGTTTCTTATTCTCCTCTTTAAGCATTATGCATGAGTTAAACTTTTTTTTTCCCCCTTATATCTGAGCAAACTTTAATAAAGGTGCATGAAGGAGTTGGGAGGGTTCGTGCTCTCTAAGAAACAGCTAAAGCTAGAGTCAACATGACAGTCCTCTTTAAGTTGCAGGCAGAGAATGGGATTTGCTTTTGTGTGCAGAGAGCACGTCTGCGTCTCCTCTCCCCCAGCTTCCAGTCTCCTGTGCTTCAGACCGTCTTTGAAGATGAAGTCCAAATAAAAGCGTGTTCCTCTGTGTGTGTGTTTAACTGCTCCCAGACTGAGTATTCCTTGAGGCTTTCTGAACTGTTATCCATTTGTTTTATATGAATATGCATGAAATGTCACAGGATCTTTGCCTGTGCTTTCTATAGGTTGCATGTCTGTGTGAGTAGAGACTGTGCACCGCAGAAAAGATGGCACAAACAGAATGGGGGAGATGAGACTGCTGTCTCCTGCTGTGGCTGCTGATTGTTTCTGCACTTTGCAGATAAACGGAAGCTTTCCCTGCTGTCTAATTCCTCACACCACAACATCTCATGCTCACACACAGATTTCAGAGAAAGAAAGCTTTCATAGAGGATACAGTGGAATAAATAAAGGTTTTTACATTTACAGAAATAAGCATTTTGTTATATTGCATTTCCATCCAAAAAGAGAAAACCTTTCTAATGTGTCTCTCCCTTCTTCAGCAAACAATTTTTAGATGACATTACTGAGGTAATTGCAGAAAGAACATTTGAAAAAACAAACCCAAAGTCTGCTACAGAACACTTTCCTCTTGTTTATTGCATAACCTGAAATGTTGTCTCTCTTGCAACTTCGCCATCTGAAATACTTCTTACCGTGGAGTTAAAACGGAGGTGGCAAATGTTGCAGGAGATGATCTGTTTCTTCTTGAGGGGTTGAGGGACTCCAAATGTGTGGTTGATCACTGCCTTCTGGACAGGGTCCATCTGAGAGACAAATGACCAACAGAAGCAGCGTGAGCCGTGAAACATACCAACGGGAACTAGAGCTGCAAATTTGTCTCAAGTGGGAAGAAATTCCTTCCAAACCAAAAGTTGTAGTCTTTCTTTGAAAACCCACTCAAATGAAAATTAGGTTTTTGGTGTTTTGAGAATGTTTTTGTGGTATTTTTCTCATAATGAATGAAATATATTAGGAAAATTAAGCTTAAAATTGCATTTCTGATTATTTCTTTGTTCAAATCCTCATGAATCAGGAGCAGAGACACAAAAAATTCCATGCCTGTAGCAGAAGCTGTGTGTACATATTCAAAATGTCTTGAATCTGATCAAAGATCAGATTAGAAGTGAAATGTGTTTACAGGCCCTGAAAAAATGTGTCTGATTATAACAAATGTTACATCCATCAAACGTTTGATCGGAATGAATCCTTTTAACTTGTGCAGAACTATCTAAAATACTGTAGAAGAAGAAGTTGCGGAATTTTGTTGTAAACAAACATGTCTGTGGTTAACATGCAGCGAGACAATCTTCCGAGCATCTGGAGTGGGACTTTTACTTAATTTTAATAAGTAAATCTAATATAAACAATCAGAGGAAAATCTGGAGCATACAACACAAAGTGTAGGAATGCAACTCACAATGCTGTTTGTGTAACACAGTCAAACTTTGTTCTTCATTTTCAAAACTTTCCCTTTAAATCTGATCCCTAAACATATGGGGGACACTAAGCTGCACATAAGGCTAAATGTGCAACTTAGCAGCAGAGTTACATTCTGTGACACATTTAAGTGATCATTTTACACCGGGGAGCTTTACGCTAAGCAACTGGGTTGTCAAACATTGCCAAACACACTTTCTCTCTCCCATGCCTTCCTCCACCTGTTCATCCCTCCATTGTCCTCACATCTAATCCCGTGGTCGGCTGGAATTGGTCGTTGATTACTGGAAATTGCCCTGTGAGATCAGTTTATTACAGCTTATCCACAGTTGTTGCGAGACAAAGCTTTTGCGCAACCATAGCGAGAGGTTTCATCAGTTTGTTCTCAACAGATTTGGTGAAAACAAGAGAAAAAAAGAACTAAATGCTCTAAAAGGAATATAAAAATATTTGCTGGAGATTGTCTGAAATAACTGCTTTTTTATTGTTAATATTCATGGACATTTGATTTTGTGACTATCTTACCTTGCTATTAAGGTCTAGTCATTTATATAATCTGCTTTTACTTTTATGCATTTTACTCTTATTAGATTTAGTTTGAACTCCAGTGCTTTTCTGAGAGGGATGCTCCACACTGACCAGGAACGCAGCTGTTTCAGTGGGTCCTCCTGGTCTCCGGCTTATTGCTTTGATCGGGGGGGTCTCCCATGGTGACAGGCACAGGGATCACGACTTTCTATTTATACTTTGAGTTTGACTCGTGTAATTTTATATTTCATGATGGTAGGTGCAGGAGGTCGGGAGGGTTCAGGGCATTCTGTGTGTTTTATATGTGTTTTATTTTTGTTTTAAGCCTTAAAAGGACTTTATACTACTATTGTATGAAAATTGATTTATAAATTAAGTCTGATTTGATTGATCACTTGATTTAAATATACTGGTATTTGTTGGTCAGTTTTTTTGAATAATCACAGCGACTTTCTAATCTAAATAAAATAAAAGTTGTTTCCATAAAAGGCACATACATTGAGTGATTCTACTCTTTACTTTACCGAACCAAACAATTTGTATTAAGATCTCAAGAAGCTGTTGTCACATGGAACTGAAATCTAGTAGTTTTGCTTCCATCAGAAAGTTCTTTGAACTCTTTATCTTAAATTCCAAATTAACTTTAGGCTGTCTTGATGTTGAGTCATGGTATCTGGACTTAAAATCTTCTTCCTTCATGAACAACGATTAGAAGTCCTGATGCCAGAGCTCAACTTGAAAATGTCACCTGGATAAATGAAGACCTTCTCTGGCATCAAAACTCCCTACAGTTGCATTGAACATGATCAAATCTTGGCAACATGAAAATGTTTATCAGCTCTAAGATTCATCCAGTGCTTCTCCTTGTGTGTCCAGGGTTGCAGTAGCATGGCATAAACAATGCCAAAAAAGCGCTGCGCTCCATTTTTGTTCGGGAAAAGATAAAGCTCAACAAAATTAAGAGAAAACGAGTTTTACAATTAATGATATTTAATAAAGGATCAAGTGTGAAAATTTAGGTTATAGAGAGAATTAGTTTACTGTCAGCACTGAACCAAACCAATGTCTCTCTTAAAGAACAAAGGATGAAAATTTCTCTTCTTTGTTCTAATCAAATGGCTAACTGCAACCGTTGTTGGAGCAGAAAGTGAGCTTAGGCCAGCTATGGAGGAGTGGACCCAAGCAAGGATTAACAGCATCCTTCTCCAGAAGAGAATCAAGTGGAATTTTAATCTGCCTACTGCCTCCCATCATGGTGGGTCCTGGGAAAGACTCATCAGATCCATATGCAAGGTGCTCAACTCTTATGGTTGAAGAAACAATGGATGAAGAAAATCTACATACTCTGTTCTGTAAAGTTGAAGCAATCATTAATAGTCGTCCATTGACTATGTCTTTGGATCCACATGACCTGGAAGCCTTGACTCCAAATCATCTTCTGCTACTGAAGACTTCACCATTTGATGCTGTGGATGTCTATGCACGTTGAGGTTGGAAACAAGTTCAATAAAAGAATACTTGCCCCAACTGCATGAGCGACAAAGATGGCTTGGAATGAAGAGAAACTTCATTTCTGGAGACATAGTGCTGATCGTGGACAGCACAGCACCTAGAAATTCATGGGTTCTGGGAAAAGTACTCCAGGCTTTCCCAGGCAGAAGAGGATTGGTACGTCAAGCTCGAGTCAAGACAAAAGAGCTGCTTGTATCGACCAATTACAAAGATCGTTTTGCTGCTGGAGGCTGAAAACCAAAATGAATAGCGTCATGATGAAGTGAAGGTTTCATGGATTTAAGAACTCCATGACATTCTGAAAGACAGATATGGCTACTGGAGGCCAATTGACTTCTGTTGAGTTAAAAAAAGAGAAGTAGAAAGAAAGAAAGAAAGACATGAATTTGTATTGTTTGTTGTTGATTAGGAATTTGATGTTTTTGTGAGTAGTTATTTGTCTGCCAGCCAAATAATTAGGGGATGGTGTGTAGCTACAATGATCACGTTTATCTATGATTCCCTTCTGTCACATGATGGTGGAGATGTCATTAGGCGAATCTTTTACCTGAGGTTTTTTTGGTTCGGTTCAAAGAGGGTGCACAGGGCCCAGTATTATTTGTTGACCGCTTTATTCACTTTTTGATGATCTTTGCTTTTGATTCGTTTGCATATTATTTGTCATCTGTGTCAATGATGAAATTGGAACAAACCAAGAAACAGCCAGTGTCTTTTATTAACATTTTCTTTTTTGAAAGCATTGCAAGTAAGGTCCTGCCGCAGCCTCTCTAGCGGCTCATAAGCCCTGCAGCCGCTACACTTACACTTCCTTAATTTGCTAACATATGTGATCACATTTCAGCAGCGAAGATTTTTCGAGTAAATGAATGTGCTTTTTTTCTTTGCCTCTGTAGTTATCACCCTGCTTTTTTTCTTTCTCTTTAAATGCTAATTTACAGTATGAAGCTAACAAAATGGATGTGCTCACAATTTTGAAGTGTTTTCAGAAAACAAAACCTATATTCCTCAGGCATGCAGACTGAGTTTTTTAAAGACCCACTCTATTCGTGTTTGTGGTGTTTTTAACGTGTTTTTCTGACATTTTTCTGATGATGGAGGACATGTATAAAAAATAAAGCTCAAAATGGCATATTTTAGTATTTCTTTGTTCAAATCAGTGTGAATCAGAAGCAGACAAAAAGACGAATTTTGAAAAAGACCTCATCTGCGGGCAGGCCACAAGCTCCCTGCTTGTGCTCTCAGCAATGAGGACGGGAAGGGGGGGGCGTTGCTGTGCATCAGCAAACCTGCCTACAACTCAGAGGCAAATTTTGAAAAACTACTGCCACTCTTGAGAAACTATGTTCAAGAAAACAACACGTTTGTGGATTTTGGCTAAAAATGGCAAACACATAATCAAAAGACCTCTGGGAACGCTTGAGTTGGTCTTTAATGAACTGATTGGACATTTAATCTGCTTTCTGTCGATGACTCAAAAACTTTATTTAATTTTTAAATGTCTGAGCTGTTAAATTATGTTTTTAAAAGTTATATTTTAAACAATAAGAATTGCAGAGTGATTATTTTTTTAAAGAAAATAAAAAACATGTATGGATAAGAAGTTAAAATAAAATGATTTGTAGTTTGCTGGTAAAAATATGACTAAGTAAAAAAAATAAATAAAAAAGGATAAAGAACAACTAAAAGCTTTCATGCTGTTTATTTAAATTACTAGAATAAAATATAACTGAGTAGGATCATTAAAACTGGACATTTTTGGAACTTTTCATAGCTTTCTTTAATAATTAAGATTCGCTAAATGTAATTTGTTTTAGTATTTGATCATTTAAGATGATTGATCCTTGTGAGGCGGTGACAGCTTTTAAGCACAGGCTGCAGAAATATGCAGGATGAAGAGTTTGCTTCTAGTTGGCATTTTTCTAGGTCTGGCCCTCTCAAAAACATGTTCTGAAGAAATTTTAAAAAACAGCCTGAATCATCAGTGAAAAGCCTCCAGTCTCAAGACACAGACTGCCACAAGCTGAGGACTTCTAGTAAGATCTGCACTCTGTGACAGCTGATTCCACTGTGGCGCCCTTCATCACGGGATCACGTAGAACAATCAGGGTGGGTGTTTTTGTTTGCGGGCAGAGGGTCAGATCCTGTCCATTCCTGCGCTCACATGGGACAAAGATGTGAGGCTGACTGCAGAGAGCACTGCACTGAAATTGAATGAGACCGCTGTGCTCACTGGGCCCAACTCGGTGACACTGCTGACAGCCTCAGTTGCCCAGAGATTAGAGCCTGCGGGTGTATTTATGGAAGCGAGAACGACACACTGCTGCAGATTTCTGCATATCTATGGTCAGAGTAGCTGGCCCCCTTTGGCAAGAGCAGAGTCTGTTTACAACAGATTCCTCTGGGCCAAGTGTGACAGGCACTATAGACACATCTGACAATGGTACCTCCATGCTGGAGGTATGCGTCTCCCTCAGCGCAGTCTATTATTATTGTTCTATTTTGGACTCTTGTTTGACTCAGGCCTCCACTGGGGAGCAGCACTTCTTTTTTTTTCAGGTTGACCACGGAAACCTAACTCTTCTTTTCCTGCTTCACTTTGCCCACCTCAGCAAGGCAGACTCAACACAGTTATTTGTTTTTGAAGCTGAAGAATGTGTTCATTGTGTGTCTGCAGCCATCCTGAACCAACTATAAATGGGCCTTTTGTCCAACAAGTCCTTCACTGTCGCCCCCTCCATCCAAGTGCAGACAGAACTTATCCTGATGGGGGCTGGGGTGCGGGGGGATGCGCAAAGGTGGGTGGGGGTGAGGTCGAGGAAAGGGATCCAAGAGAAAATGGAGGATGTTTAGGTGCGTTTATCTGTCGACCCGCACATGTATGGCATAATATGTGCCTTAAAGGCACTCATAGAACCTGGGGCTTTTAGATGAACAAGTTACTTTTTATAATTTATTCCACACCTCTACTGTCAGGCTGTGTGTCATGCATGCAAATCATTTCTTGAAGCTGAAGTAAAATAGAATTAAAAACCCTCTCCAATAAAAATTGTGTTTTTGGTATTTTGAACATGTTTTCTTGGCATTTTTCTAATGATGGAGGACATATATAAAGAAAATTAAGATTAAAGCTGTTTTTCTTAGTATTTCTTTATTCAAATTATGGTGGATATGGAGCAGGTGATAAAAAGCTATTGGAAAAAGCTTGTAGTTTCTACTTACAAGCACCCTGCTCCGCTCCATTCCATTGTAGCCACTTCCAGATACAAATATCTATTAATGTCGTTTTCTTCCTCTAAGCTGGCATCGGGCTCAAAACTATACGGCTGGATAGCTCCAACATTGGTCGCCATTTGTCTTTGCTCTGCTAATGTTAAATTGTTATATTGGGGTAGTGATAGGCTGGAAGCTAGAGGGAGAGAGTGTGAACAAAGGGTTGATGGGATATCAGCGCAGGCTAACAGTCCCGCCCACAACTCAGTGGTTAATTTTTAATGAGTTATTGGCGATCTGGAGAAACTGTCCTTGTTTTTGTTTTGTTTGTTTGAAATTTTCCTAAAAATGGCATAATCATAACCAAAAGACCACTGGGAATGCTTTTATGATAAACAAAAAGGGGATTTGAGTGGGACTTTAATGTTATTTCCACATAATCATTCATTTCTACACACTATCATCAAGTTTTTTTGTCTAATTTCTAGTGTGCATATCTTATCACACTGAACATGTAAAAAAAAACTAACTAAGACTGAACTTTTTAGTGAGATTTCACAATTTGTTTTGGGACAGCAGAGTTTTTGAGCTTTATGATTAGGAAAATATCTAATTTTAAACAACATCTTTAATGAAACTTAAAACAAATATTGTAGGTTTTATAGACTTTATTTAAGGAAACAGGGAAGTTTCATTTGACTCATAATTTTAAGAAAAACTGATCTTAAAATGTGTAATTCGATGACTTTGGTTTAGAGATATGGATAATTGGACTGTCGTAGGGTTTACAATAGGATATATTATTGTTAAAAGTGAAAAAAAAAATCACTTTAACCTCTTAAGACCTGGTGTCTAGCTTGGATCTTAGCTTGGGTCTTAAAAAGTTTAGGGTTTAAAATTATGATTTATTTATTTTGATTATCCATGCGTATTTACCTTTAAAAGACAGGACACCACAATTTAGGAAATCTTAATCTCCTAGTTCTATTGGCAGATTTTTTTCCCAGATGAAACAATGAGAAAACATACTGTTGTCTGTATTTTGTAACTTGTTTTGATAGGTACCTTTTTTCCACTTTATTTCTGCTAGATTGTAGGTTCTGTATCCTCTTTTCCTTCATCTAGCTCCCTGCATTCCTTTTCAATCCACTGCATGTGTTTTCTGCAATAGCAGCCACTAATATGACTCCTGTTGTGTGTCTAAATGGGAGGCAGAATGTGCATAAATAGACAGGAGCAGCAGCCACACATTATTTTAGACATATACTCTGGTTTGAGAATATAAATAACAATATTACCGAAGCAAAAAATAGACAAAACTCTGACCAAACCCCTGCAGCAGTGGGGGTATGAGGACAGAGAACGTTTCCCGCTCTGTCTTTGATGCTCGCACACTCAGTCCTCCACAAGGCAGTGTGGTGGGTGGCAGAACAAATGAGAATGCGGAACTTCTCAGGTTGGCGACCCCAAACAAGCACTTCACACAGCAAACCTTTATGTCTCATCCACCCCCTCACACCTCCACTGGTGAGCCAGATGTCTGCATCCTCCCAACGTCTTTTTCCTAACTATTTCCTCGTAGATTGTTTTGCTTAGTCGAAAAAAAAAAAGACTGGAAACACAGATCTGACTAACTCTAAAATCCTCAAAAATAACTTAATTGTTTGAAATGACAAGAAAATTACTTAAAGGTACAAAAGTACAAAAATGTGTACTTGAGTCAAACTGTTAATATCTTGAAAAAAACTCAAATTAATTGAAAAGTACGGAAATAAAAACACAGTTTACAAAAAATTGACTTCTCTTTGAGTTTTTTTCTGTTAATTGGAAAGTCATTTATCACTCTTTAATCTATTTGACAAATGTTCAACATTTCAAAAATATCAATTTCCTGTATGAAGAATTTGCAGAAATAACAGCTCCAGAGGATTTTGATGTTCAGTTTCATTCTGCTGGTCTGCTTTACTCTCAGCAGAAGCTGAAAGATGCTCATTTATATGCAGCTAAGATTCATTTTAGGTATTGTCCTCTATTGCAATATATATGGGAGAATTAAAAGCCCAGAGTGAGAACACAGTAGTGTTTTAGATGCCAGAATTTGATTTGATTCAGTTAAATCTGTGAGAGCTTCACTGTTCAGGCGTCCCAAGTGTGGACATCTAGTGGATCCAACTCTGACAAGAGATTCCATGGAATCATCAAACTTGGAAAAATCCAGGCTCACCAGCTCTACAGATTGAATGAGTAACAAAAATAATTACATTTCCTATTTTTTAAATTACAGATTACATGCTTAAAAAATACCATAAAAACAACTTAACCTCATTAAAAAGCGTGCATGTATTTTCCATCCAGCTCATAAAGACTTGTCCACACACATGAATAGGGTGTAAACTAGGATCAAAGGCAAACAGAAGTGCATATTCACTCACAAACACAGACAACAATGCATGCAAAGCTCCCAAGAAAAGGAACAAAGAGAATTTTAATTGCAGGCACAGAGCTGAGGCCAGTAAAGGGCAAAGCGTTTGTTTCAGATGCTTGAAACAAAGTTAAGTGTTAGTTTATGAACACGTGTCAATGAGAACTCTGAGGAATTAAGCTCATCCTTGATTTTGAGTGACAGTTCTTTATATACATACTATGACTTCAATATACTAGTTTTACTAATATTTAGTAAATATGCACATTTCTTAAGTTTCCTAAATATTAGTTAATCATAAACTGAAATCGAATTTTAAATATGTCAGTTGGATTTTCTGTATTTAAAGACCTTCCCAGACATTGAAGAAGTGTTGAAACGAACTGACACATGAAAGTAAATAATCCGTTCTATGATCTGGAGCTCACCGTGTTGAAGTTGGGGAAGAGGCTAAGGGGGGATGTTCCATTGAGCCTGAAGGGCAGGAGGTGTTTGAGGTCGAGCTGGGGCTGAACAGGCCGTACCGGGACAGGGAGAGAGGCAAGAAGAGGGCTGCCCTGGGCTGATGTGCCTGCAGAGGAAAAATGAAGGAGATTTTAGAAGAACAGACATTCACAGTAGATGGACTGCCAAACCCTTAAAAAAAAACAAAAAAAAACTGTATTTTGGATTATGAAATTATGTAGATAATCACATTTCCAGTTTTAACCTTAAAGATCCAGTTCAATGGAAATCCTGTTTTGGGTCATGTTCTTGTGTTCTTGTGCTCCATTGCTCCATTATGACACATCCACTTGCAGACAAATAGACCCATCTACATATTTGTTTTCCTTGTCTGAGTTGACATCTGACTCAGAACTGTACAGCTGGATAGCTCCAATTGTGCTCGCCATTTTTGTTGCTCCTGTAATGTTAAGTTGGGGTTGTGAGGAGCTGAGGGAGAGTGTGTAAACAGATGGATGATGGGAACTGGCGGGGTTACCCCGGGCTCACGCTGCATGCGATCCAGCTCCAGTGCAGACGCCGGAGTCTTTACATAACTTTTGCATTTAGAATGCAGTCTTCAAAACCTTTGGATGTGGAATTGCCAATTTTCTGAATCAAACTGTCTCCGCCATTGCTTATTTGAATTGCTCAAACTAAGCATGGGTTAAATGTCGCGATATGCATGTAATTGTATGATGGGTGAACTATTTCAATTGCTGATGATGTAATCAGCCTGTGTCCCATTTCGCAGCAATTGTTGCAATTCCCTTCCGATGGCCTTCTGACTAATGCGACTCAAGCAATCACAAATCACTATGAAGGATAAACTGGACATCTTTTCCTTGTAGCTTTCCACAGCTGGGATGTAAACACTCACAGCTGCAATCGTTTACTAAAGCTGGTTATACTCCAACACTCAAAACCATTGGATGCAGAGAAGGAGAATGCAAACTGCAAAGGTAAACAATACGGTTGAATTTCTCCAAAACAGTTTGATGCATTGATATATGGTATGCATCCATTTTCCAATTGAATGCCATAACCTACATGGCACTTTTTATTATCTATGTTTGGCTGGAAATTAAACATATTTTTAACTGCAGAGACAAACCGGTAATGCATATTTATGCAGATAAAATGAAATATGAATAACAGTGATTGGAAGTGTTTTCACAGACAGGTCAGGGGATAATCTTCTTCACAACACATCTGAATGAAGAGATTTCTAATTTTCCGCCTGGCTGCATTTCAGTGGGGTCGGTGGGCCCAGTGGTGCGAAGGCACTTATTCTCGCACCAGGATCAATCATCGGTGTCAGCTGCGGGTCAACGTGGCTGCCCTAAAGTGCACTTATCATTTAGGCTCTTGCGCACCAAACACAAAGGACCTCTGCGTGGTCGAGCTGTTGTGTGACAACAATCGCAGCAGAAAAAAAAGCAATCACTGACCTCACCAAAACACAGGCTCCAAAAAAATATCCAAGCTTGGCCAAAAAACAAAAAGAGAGCATTTTTTTCTGTGTTAAACCATAAAAATACTCTTGTACGCTAAAAAAAACTAAATAAAAAAAAAAGTCAATTAGAAGTTTTTTTTGTAGGTTAAAAAAACATTCAGTGCATCTTTTGCACCTTTAATTTTAATAATTAAAATATTAAACGTAGTTATCATTCTAACAGGTAAGAATTTCATAAAAGGCAAAATTTCTCAAACAGCAGATTTTCAAAATACTTGTCTAACATTAAGACAATATTTATTTTTTCCCTTTCGAAATTACAAGAAAAAACCCTGCAGCAAAACTTTAAAAAGCCTACCAAGTTTTTGCTAAATCACAGCCTCACTGGGAAATTTAACAGAGCTTTAAGGCACATATTGTAACAGCTAAGTGCTTTTTCTTCTTGTTCTTCCAACAAAAGATGTTGTTTATTCTTTCTTTTTTGATGCAATTATCCCTAGACTTCATTATGGAGTCATTATGGAGTCATTATGGATTTTTAGATCATAACTTTTCAACAGAGGTCCTCCTCAGACCTTTATTTTTTGAATCCAAACTTCAAAACTTAGTTTGAAAACCATTTAACTTTTGGAGATTAGGTGACTTAAAGTTTGATTTCACTGTAATGACTGAAATTTCACATATATATTTTTAGTTTGGCTACAAAAAGAAATTGCGCCTCATCTTTAGACAGATTTCCTACAAAGTGCAGCAGGATGAAGTACAAAGATAATCCCCTGGAGTTCCCCCCGACTGCTCAACGACAGTTACAAAGCCATCAGCAGCAATAAAATAGCAGAAGCTGTCAAAACGAAGCAACACAGATGCTTTGCAAAATTTGGTATTATTTCTTGTTAGCTGACGCGGCGCAGTGGTGCCATGTTTTTGGATTCCTGTCAGGATTCTGATGATATCAACTTTTGTGTGATGTTCCAAATGGAGTGAAAAACTGAGAATCTTTTAGAAGTCTGCTAAGACTTCTCCAACTTGGCAGAATTGCCAGTCATGATGCAAGTTGTTTGTGTATCCGTGTTTGTGTGTTGGGTTGAGACACTGAAGCTCCGAGCATATGCTCCTCTGCGTCGGGATTAGGCCTTCCTTTGCCATGTGTGGGCTCTCCTCTGCTGTCTGTCTGACACCCAGAACCAGGCAGCTCAGCACGGAAGCAGCCTACAGACACGTGGGCAGCAGCCGGCAGGGGATCGCTCCCGTACACAACACACACTTCCACACAAAATTCAAGGAGAAGCCAAATCTTCGCTTGGCAGGGCTATCAGAGGAAAAAGATGGGCTTGCAGAGAGGACGGTTATCAGCTGATAGTGCTTTCCCACCTCTCTACGAGTCCCTAGGCAGCTTATTAAATCAGGAGCTGGCTGTTTGCCTCTTTGGATGATAACACCGCCACGGAGGCACAGCCTGAATCCAGGCATGTACGACAGCGAGCGTGCAAGTGAGCATGCTCAGTCCGCATGTACAAGGCGAGCATTGCGTGCAAGGCACACAAGCACTGCTGCCTACGCGTTTCTGAAAACAAATAGCTCCCGGGGCGAGAAGGAAGTCAATAACACACTGTCACACAACACACACACAAATACCAAGCAAATAGGGTATAACTCCACGCTTGGCATATATTGAGGAGGATTCTGGTGAGAGTATGTCTTAAACTGGCACTTCTGTGTCAGGAAATGTGCATGAAATGAGGCTGGATTTCAGTATCTTCCGTTGACGTTGGAGTTTGCTCGTGTCCTTTGCCCATATGCTCTTTTTATCTAGAGTTATGTCTGCATCTCTGCATCAAGACTCAAATTTATTCACGCCTCAGTTGTGGCCTGATGTCCAGACAGCCACAGGCAGCGGAGGCCTGCAAGCAAACATCCAGCCTCTGTTCCCCTCTCCTTGTTGACTTTGCTAACAGATGGATCTGCCAGTCCTTCCCCGGGCTGGCCTCCTCCTCTCCTCTTCTCATTACAGCAAAGCAAAGCCTTTGTCCCCCTCATGACTCACTGAGCTTGGTTACACAACAGCAACCGCCACATTGCATCTCCTCAGATGAGAGTATGCGATGCATTTGAGGGAACACTTAAACTCTGCAAATAATAAATGCCGATGTGCTCAAGCCCCCTACACCCCTGTCTCAGAGTGAACGTCCTTTTTCTGCCACTCTCCCAATGACTTCATCCGAAAATCATTTATCTTTCACCTTGAAATCCCACCCCAGCTCGTCTCCCTGCCCTGCATGTTCCTGCTGCACAGTGGCACCCACAGGAGAAAAAGAGCAGCTTGGGAAGGAGGGAAAACTGCTTTTCTATTTGTGACCCAGTGTAAGTATGCGGGACATTTGCTGGCACCGGCGGCTTTTAGAGTTTGGCAACTGCCTGTTCAAATTCTTTTCTTTCTATGAGTAAAGAGTTTTGCTCAAGAAAAAGAAAAATACGTAAAAGGGTACCAGATCTCACAAACCTTCGTCATTGTGACTGAATAAATCCTATAATGCAGTTTTCTTTGCTTAACTGCAGCTTGTGGGGTGTCATTTAAACCTTTTGTACCACTGTTTAAAGACAAAACATTAAAAGCCAAACATTTTGGTTTGGAAGTCCTTTAAAAACCAAAATAAAGAGATATTTAAAGACAAAATGAGGACTTATTTTGTGCAGCTTCTCCTGAAGGTGAGAAAAAATGTTCTTTTTTGTCATTTGGAATGAACAAAGGAACAAATTGATGAATATTTATATATATATATATATAGAGAGAGAGAGAGAGAGAGAGAGAGAGAGAGAGAGAGAGAGAGAAAATTGCTGCTAAAGAGACATGGTGATGGTTTTTTGATAAATTACAGTTGATATGGTCAAAAACAAATGCCATATATATATATGTATATATATCATCATATATATATCATCATATATATATCATGCTGTTTCTTCAGTTGGGTTACTTACAAGAAAGTAGTATTCTAGTGATCCTTTGTTGTTTTTTTTAAATCAGTTTTATTTTGATTAAATTTGCAAGCACCACACTTTTATTTTATACGATTTAAATAAATGCCAAAGTATGCATAAGATCATGTTTTAGGTTCTCATATCCTTTGTTTTTTCATCCTTCTGGTTCAAAGTTTTTCCATATTGCAATACTTTGTAATTTCCATTCTGTTTTCTGCTGCATATTTGAAATTCATCTGTGTACATCGCTTTATCCAAACTGCGAAAGCCATCGAGTGTGCCTATTTTTAATTCCACGTCTTTCCATGTTTTCTTTGGATTCCTGCTGAATTGTCGCCATCAAGCATCAAATTCACGATGCTTTGCTCTCCCCAGCTGCTGAGTATCCAGTCCGATGCTCGTAATCAGGCTTTCGATTCGTTACTCCAGCTGTGATAAAGACTATCTAAGCATCTAAACGTAAATGGGCGGAGCAAAAAATTTGCTGGCTAAGTTGTTGACAGGAGCCATAATTCAGGCTAAACTTGATCATAATTGCCGTGCACCGTGTGGGTGAAGCTGTTTGCCAGGTGCACATATCTCTTGACATGAACCCTAAAGCTGATTCCAACAGTGTTGCTTATTTTAAAACTCAGGAGTGAAATAGCTGGCCATTATAGTTTTAGTTACAGTTTCAACTGCATCCAGACATTTTTTGCTTTATTCTTTAAGCTAAAATTTTTACCTAAGTTTGCAACTGAAGGAGTAAGAAGCTTTAATGAATCCTTCATTTCAATTGAGTAACTATCTCATCCCAATCCCTAAAGGATTATTTTAAACAAAAAAGGGCTTAAAAATGGGAAGTTTTAGCTTTATCTGGCTATATTTGATTTTTTTTTTTTTTACTCTGGAGAACCCACGAACAACTTTCTTCTGGGTTTTTAAAGTTAATTTGACATTTTGGCAGCTAAAAAATAAATAAGTAATAAAAAAAAATAGAAGAAAAAAAAATTACATGAAAAAAAAAAATTAAAAGCAACAAAATTAGACCCCACAGGTTCTCCAGGGTTAACTTTCCTTGAAATAGCAAGCAGCTTTCCTGATAAATAGTTTGGGCAACTTTCATTCTGAACCATACAAATGTTTTTGTTTCCTCTAATGTTTCACTGCATTGTTTACCTGAACCGAGTTTTTAAAAAATCCATAAACCAAATCAAAGCCATATTTCATTAGAAAATGCTATATTCATTCATCTAATCCATGAATTGATTTTCCTTAAAAGCATGTTTTTCTTATTCCTTGACAAGAACCACTTTGTGCTTGTTTCTGATGTAAGGATTGATAATTTCATTGTTCAAAGTTCCACATTTGTTCAGCCTAAGTCAGTAGCTTTGTGAATGTGTTTGTTTTTACCAAAGAAAACTTAATTTTGAATGGAAACGTGACAAATAAATTGACAGAAATCAAACAAAATGTTGAGCCTGTGAATTGTTTCAGGAAGCGGTCTGCATCCTCAGTACTCACGCGTGTTGTCTGTGTCTGCTGCTGTGTGCACAGCAGGCAGACTTACTGTAGTATATGCTAATAAAATATGCAAAGAATATTTAGCAGAGTGGGTCCCCACTTTGCTTTGAGCCAAATGGAGATCTAAAAAACTCACATCTGCAAGGATATTTCAAATCAGGATACTTGAGCAAACATCTAATAAGCTTTTGAAGAACTTTTCAGAGGATTTGTTTTAATCTCAGCATGGTCACTTCGTCTCTGTGACACTGTTTCTACACAATCTTCTTGAAAAAAATCTCCCATGTAGTTTTGCTCTCTTTTCTCCTCTTTTTTCCAAGGATTGCCAAAGCTGGCAGGCTGCTCCATGTGGCCTGATTATATGCAAGGCTAAACACAGTTTGACCCACCACTGAAAATGGAGCACTCTCAGAGAGGCAGATGACTTTATGACTTTTTCTGTCCTTTTTTCGTGTAACTTTAGATTCAAAGTCAGAAAGCGAAACGGTGAAGGCGAGATACTTGTCGGCCCTGAAACCTCACCTGTACTCTGCTCCATTTCTGCCCTGAAACTCCATTATTTTATGTTTAAACAAATTCTAAAGATGACCTAAAGATCTGTATGAGATCTGTATGATAATAGAGATGTTTAAGAGGAATCCTCAGATTTCTTATTTATTTTTTCTTTTTCTAATTAAAGATGCATTCCAATGAAAATGGCATTTTTGGAGTTTTCAACATATCCTTATGATATTTTTCTGATAATGGAAAACATTTATGAATAAAATTACGTTTAACTTAGCTTTTCTGGGTATTTCTTTATTCAAGTGTGAATCAGGAGACGAAAAAATAATTTTTTTTTATCTGTGATGTAAAAAATATGTTGGGCGGGACCTTCCTGTTGCATTGACTTGTAGACGACTAGATCCACGTATGTCTTCGTTTTCCTCGTCTAAGCTGGCATCTGGCTCAAAACTGTACTGCTGGATAGCTCCAAAAATGCTTAGCATTATTATTGCAATGCTAATGTTAAGTTGAGGTTGTGAGGGGCTGTAAGTTAGTGGAAGAGAGTGTAAACAGATGGATGATGGGAAATGGGGATGGGCTTACACCGTGTGAATAGTTCCGTCCACAACTTGGAGGCAAATTTCTCCTGAACTCTTGGCGCTCTACAAGAACTATGTCCTAGAAAACAACAGGGTTTTTTGGGTTTTGGCTGAAAAACTGCATAATTAAAAGACCAATAGAAACATTTTGACAATAGATCAAAAGAAGATTGATCGTTTGAAGTCACAAAACTCAGATCAACGTACGTCTCTGGTGTTGTGACCTCATTAGACAAAGCTCTGTCTTGTGTTAGTGTCTTGAACAGGTGGACAGCTTGGGGCTTGCTTGCGAGGTAAAAAGGGAAAGTGAGTACATCTGCTAAAAATAGTTTCAATCTTTTTTCTTTCCTACATTCATGGCTGTTGTTTTGACATGAAAGTGCAGGCTGGGTGGAAGCAGGTTTGAACAAATAATTCCTAAATGTTCCCCTTAAACTACAGAGAAGCTTTCAGCTGCATGTCTGGGTCTGCAGCATTTCGTCAGCAGTAACGGGACCTTGTGGAGATGCTTCTTCTCTCAGGGTGAGTCTATAATGAGTTCTGTCAGGAAAAGCAGAGAGCAGCGCGCCGCTGCCGAACCCGATCCGAGCAGAGGCGAAGGCCCATCTGTCAAGCAGAGGAGATAAGCTCGGAGCCATCCAGAAACAAATTGCTTAGCTTCCCCACTGTGAAGCCCTACCAGGCACCTGGCTGCAAGCGGGCAACAGAGATGTTCCTGACTCCTGATGCTACACAGGAAAAAGGAGGCAAAGCAGGGAAGTATCAAACCCATTAATCTATGCAGATGGTGCCAGTGGCAAGCCTCTGCTCGGAAGCAGCAGATGTAAAGAGAAATGAAAGGAAAGTCATTATAAACTAGATCTAAGCGTGAAAATTAAATAAAAAATAATGTTTCTCTTTTATGAGAAACATGTTTTCTCCAAAAACTGTAATTTAAGTTAAAAATCAAAACATTTTTTGGAGTTCCACAAACAGTCAGCTTAGTTCTTAGTCACATGCACCCATATGGGGTTGACCCATCAGGGTGCCACAGGTTCTTGGGTAGTCTGGGCTCATGGAGGGTCGTAGAGAGGAGTGGTCACATCTTAAAGGGAGCGTAGGTGTGTCTTCCAGTTCCCTTGAAGCTTGTCCAGCCACCTTCTGGGTCATGAAAGTAGAACGTGGGGGTGGTAAGTGTATGGTAAAGTATTTGAAAGATTAAAGCAGCATTCACACCACAAAAAAAAAAAAATTGGCTACTCGATGCGAGGGTTTTCGTCCTGAACTTCCATCCATTTTTTTAACTCACCAGGGCCACAGGGTTGCAAGAGATTTTCCCAGCCACTGCTGGGACAAGTTGGGATACATCCTGGACAGGTCACCGGCCTGTTGCTGAGCCTATGGAGCTGGAGTGACCGAGCCTGCTATGCTAGCCAGTCGCCCGGTGGACAGAGTAGGTAGCTAGTGAGCTCTGCTGCCCAGGATCCGGCAGAGCTAGCTACGCTGGCCTGCGGGTGATTGGCAGACGGAGAGCCTCTCCGGGTGTCGTTGTAGTGGGCGGGATCGCTTCAGCTTCATGGGGTTATATTTTCCTTATTATCATCGAGACGATAAAAAAAAAGATTCTCCAGTTTTATTTTTCCCCTCTTCAGTTAATGCAAGACAGAAATTCTACAAACTGGGTCACAGACAGACAGAAGTGACATTTTAAACGTCATCCAGGCGCAGCTACTGCTGCTCCTGCGCCTTCTGGTAATGAAGTACACTGCACCTGGAGAGACGGAATGATCTGGTATACCTGGACACGACAACGTGCTTGCCGGCACCTCCATAGAGCTCTCCAAAACAAATTAACCCAAGCTCAACATCATCCCTGTTTTGCATGATGTGGCAACGAATGAAGTCCAGAAAAACTATTTGCGGTTGCTCCCACCATACGCGGTCGGTGTGTCAAGGCATCGAGGACATTTAGGGCATGGTAAGCCGAGCCGTAAATTTGACATGCAGAGAAAAAGGGGCGGCTGGCACAAATCTGGCACCTGAATCCCATCCGGTATGAATGCAGCTTAATAATGTAAGTTGCACACACTTTTGACATACAGGTGATGTTGTCGTACGTTGTCCTTACACCACACTCTAGTTGTTTGTAAGGTATGTGTAGCCTACCGGGGCAAATGTGACTTTGCTCTGCTCTGCTTCTTACCTATTTTACCTTTACTTACCCTTGTGTGTTGTCTACGTCTTGGCTACGACATTTTGCCTGCAGCATTCCCATGGGAAAAAATGTGCATAAACTTTTGACCATATAAGATAACTGGACTGAATGACCCCTCCCCCGTCGCATTCCAAACAGGAAGTACTCGCTGGCTCCAAGAAGCCAACATCCCATAGACTTCTATTAAGTAATAAACAGAGTTGCTAGGTCATTAGGTTTGTCAGAATAACCATTCTTGCTTTACTACCTGTTTTTAACATGTCCTTGCAAATGCTATTTTTTTTCTTTTTTGCAAGTTATCAAAGTCATAAATTGACAATCAGATGCCTCAGTAAAAGTATGTGCTTCTCGCAGGTTCACACGTTGAACGTTTGAAATGTTTGACAGATCCTCCCAAACCCACTTTCAGTGGTCTGGGTGTGGACTTCCAACAAGCTCACTCCTGATCGGTGAGAGTGGTTGCCATGGAAATGTTGACTCAAACCCGATCAATCACTGCTTACTGACGTTGTGGTGACTGTTTCAAAAAAAGAAAATGGGGACTGGATTGGCTTCATTTGGTTGGAGCCAGAAGTAAGCCATTTTCTATGGGCAACGTCACACTCACTTGGTCCACTTTTCAAATACAGTCAATGTCATGAACATTTTTGCGCTAAGGGCTCACCGAGCGGATTACAACTTCAATATTTGGTGCGGGCCACCCGCATGCGTCGTAGAGGTTTCCCCATTTTTTGCCCGCAGGCAGCTCATACTTAACCCTTGGGGCAGTGTGACTAGAACTGAGACAAGCCCTAACGAACCCAACAGTTTACATGCCTGCGCTTGTGAAAAAAAAAAAAAAAAAAACTTCCAACGGGATTGACAGGATGTCAGAAGAGGCTCATTTCCACAACAAATTAAGTCATTTGTATAAGTGGCTCTAAGTACAACATCGTTTCTTACATGAATAAATATCAGGCTGGCCAGCCATGCATCAAGCAGCCATCATGATGACTTTGACAACTCATTTCAAACTGATTAGATATGGTAGGTGAGCTGGCTGGATGTTGGAAGGCACCAGACAGAGGCTGCTTTCTAATTTTAACTCCTCAGCTGATGACATGAGGAGATGAAAACACAGACATCTACAAATAAAAAAAGTTACAAGGAAATGAAACTGCAGGTAAATAAGCAGAATAGTTCTCCTCAAAACAGTGTGCTGCATCACAATATTTACCCATGCATTTACAGTTGCACACAGTGTTAAATTTGCAGCCAGGACCTTTCCTTAAATGTGTATAAATGAGAAAAGCAAACGTCTCGGAGAGAAAATTGCACCATGCATTACTCGTGTGCCATTACTTTCATTGCTATGCAAAAATAAAGCGACACAAGTTGTGTTTGAGGCAACTATGCAAATTGCCTTCCAGAGCAGAGTTTTGTTGTGCAATCAAATGGCCTGCTGATCATGGAAATCCATTCTGTTCATTTGTTTTTTACTCATTCCCTCTTTTCAGGTTCTTTGTTTTAGACATTTCTTATAACACACCTAATTTAAATTCTGCTTTCAGGCGTGTGTCTACAGTCAATTAAAACCTAATGGAAATGGGTGCTGGTTATAAAAAGACTAAGCTTTCCTGTTCTTTTCAAGTTCTTGCTTTAGGGCCATTGTTCTGCTTTTACAGCAACATAGACATGTGGAGGGCAGCTCTTAAATTATTAGGGAGGTGCATGTATGAAGGAGGCATCAGCAAACACAGCTCGCTGGTGCCTCTCTGTAATCTTCACAATCACAGAGGAAGAAAGAAAAGAAACTCATTTATAATTAATATTTACCGAATTAAGAACAAACCCGACTAATATCTTCCAAGCAAACACGATTTCTCTAACAACTTCAAGCAGAAAGTGTCCATGTTCGTGTTACAGGTTCGCTGAAGGATGTTGAAACCAATTACCTCCTGCTGCTTCTTTAAAATGTCCTTACTCTCAATCAGTAGCAGCCTTGGGAGCTGAACTAGTTAATTTTGCCCAACCTGGGCTGTAATTGTTTTAAATTAGCCTCATGCGTCAGCATCACTGCCAGAATAATTGCTTGTGAGCAGGAAGATTAATCTCCAGAAGCACATCTGTGGGACTTAATTTACAGGTCGCGGTGCCATGCCTCGTGGATCCATTAGGCTTGTTTGGTTAGCAGTCCTGTGCAGCATACGCAGCTAGACAAAGGTGACACAATAGTGGGTAACAAACCAACAATGGAGGGAAATAGAGCTGCAGATGCACGGATGCAGATGTTAGTGTCATTCAAAAAAGAGAAATCCTCATCCCAATGACCATCTGTTTGTTCAGCGATTTGTCTGATGCCAGATCAGTTCCGACAGATTGGATTCAAACAACAAAGTCACACAAAGGAGTGAAAGTGTCATCATGTACGGAGCAAGCGATGGCGTTTCTCAATTGCAAACCACTTCAAGGCTAAAAGAGGACGGGCCACACGACAGAAAAAAAATAGCTGAGAGCTGGAAAGCTGTGCTGAAGCAGTGCTGCCCTTTGTTGTCTCCTTCCTCCTCTCCTCAGAGCGGTGGCAAGCATATGTCTCTGCTCGTTTCTCATTTTAAGCTGGACACAATATGCTGATGATTCATTCGATTCATACTAGGGCCTGTGTTGTGAAAGCTTGATTGCGGCAGCTGGCGTGTTTTTAAAAACTTGACCCCCAGTCAAGGATTTAACAGCCCACTACTTCCTTGTGTGTTGGAGCCCCAATCCAACATGATGATTCGGCTGCAAGAACAATCAATGAGCTCACCATTACCGATGATGACAAAGCCTCGCGCTGCGAGGGCCTCCTGCTCTGTCTGGATGCAGGGAGGAGACGTGGGACTAAGCAGATAAGGATTCTTATCACAGCCTGTGCAGGTGTTTCCTGGAGCTCAGCCATAACAGGATTCCAGATTTGCTGCTGGCCTGCAGGATTTGACTCGACAAAAAGAGCAGAAGTAGAGAGCAGAGGAGCGGATGGTTGGAGGTGAGGGTGGCGTGTAGTAGATGATGTTTGCAGGTGAATTAGTGTGTAAAAATGTGACTGCCCTGTGAGCCAGTGTCCCTCATCTTTCCCACCAGCCGGTGTGGTGATTGAAGGATAAAAAATCAGCAATTGTGCCTCTTTAAAGACCCACTCCGATGAAAATGATGTTTTTACTATTCTTGGGGCATTTTTTTGATGATGGAGGATATAGTATTTAAAAAAATCAAAACATTGTGAATCAGGAGCAGCTGACTTGAACATAGAAAGATAGGCATAGAAACTACGCTATTCATGTCCGTCTTCGTTTTCCTCGCCTGTGCTGGCATCTGACTCAGAACTGTACGGCTGGCTAGCTCCAATATTGCTCACCATTTTAGCTGAACCAGTAATGTTAGGTTGGGGATGTGAGGGACTGTAAGTCAGGGGGAAGGTGCGTAGACAAGGAGGGGAAGAGGGGCGGGGTTTCCCTGCACCAACAGTCCAGCCCACAACTCAGAGGCAAACTTCTAACAAACTGCCGCTCTGGAGAAATGACACAGGTTTTTATAGATTTTGGCTAAAATCGGCATAATTGTACAAAATACAGTCCAGTCCAATATTTTGAGCATTCCCAGTATAAAATTGACCCATTAAACTGTACCAAACTGTACCATTTTTTAACCCTGCTGGTTGTAGGTCCAAAGAAAATGAAACAGAATTGTTAGGGCGGAGCTACTGTCATCACACGATGAGACCCGTTGATTGGCGGAAGGTGATTACAACAAAAGAAAGCCAAAAGTGTTCTCCTTTTTTTTTTGCTGCATTCCTCTCTGCAATCTTCTCTCCGACATTAAATGCTTTGTATATACGAGGTGCCAAAAGCCAAGAAGAAAAAATGAGCTGCTGGATAACTTCCATCGTTGCTGTTGTTGATAGCTTTGCTTTTGTTGTTGTCGCACTACTATGATGCAAAGCTACGCAATCGGTCTACACCCCGGATTTGCCATGATGGTCCCACTTGAAGTGGAAACACTCTCTTGAAATGCCTGCATGGACCATTCTAAATAGAAATGAGGCTTAAGTTTGGTGACACCCAGAGATGCAGGTGTCAGTACATCATGTACCTACGATGTTCTTCAGCATCAGTTTCGCTCTGCAGGACTGACAATGCAAAGCGGCAAAAGTATGGAGCATCGCAGGGGACAAACTAACCTTATCTGCACAGGTCAAGGACATGCAGTCTGTGCTCTGAGTGAGTTCTCTAACTCTGCAGAGAGTTTCTCATTAATGTGATTGCAGCTGAGGATTTATCGGTGGATCCTTTGGTTAAATCTTTGCCCATCACAGGGACACCATCAGCTGTTGCAGTCAACCAGCACCAACTTTTGAATTATTCATTTCCTGTTTACAGCAGGCGACAGGTGCGCGACCTCTGCGATGAGCGCTGCAGCATCTGACAAGGGGGGGAAACGAGAAACGCTCTGAGGGAAAAGAGCTCAAATGAGGAAGGCGGGGCGTTGCAAATATAAAACATCATATTTCAGACTTGGGTGCATGTTTGGACTTTTATTCTCTAATTTTTTTACTTTGTTGGAAGTTGTATCTGCCTAAAAACACAGGCATGGAGAGCTTTGAGAATTTGCAAGGGGATATTTTTGGACCAAAAACAGGAAATAATGTGAAATGACAGTTCCTGAATTTGGAGAGAAACTCATGCAGACATATGTTGGGCGAATATCTGCCTTAAGCTGCACAACAGCTGAGTGACATTTACTGTAACCTTTCCCTTGGCTTTTGTTAACTGGTGCAGAAACACAGATCACTGCAATTCGCAGGAGATTCTTGTAAACGAATGTGTAATGGCTTGTGGCTCCAGAGTTAAAAAAAAAACAAAAAAAAAAAACAAGTTTCACCTGTTTTTACTTCCATGTCTTTTTTTACAACTGTTTTCTACAGTCTACTCTGAAATCACAACAAAGAAACACTCAACACATAAACATATTGAACACAAAAGTATAATAAAGCAAAAACATATTAAAATTTTGAACAAAAACAAAATAGAGATGTATTTCAATTCAAGGAGTTAAGATACGGAACAATCGAGAAAAAATCAATTAAAGAAATCAAATCACCTTTAACAAACTTGTTAAAAAAATAATTGCTTCAAAAATGAAATCAATTAACCATTTTTGTTTCGTTCCAGGTACCCAAGATCGGGAATACTGTAAGATACAAAATAGCCAGTAACTGGGTTATTTTAACACATTACTTTGACTTATGTGCTCTATTGCAGAAATTATATAAATATGTTTAGAAACAATACATTTATTTATTATTTTTTTATTGTAATATTAATATTTTGTATTTTTTATATAAAGGGGTTGAAAAACAAAGCTTTCCTCTTCCTGTTTCCTTTCATTTCACTTGTATAAGAACTTGTACTAAATCTTTTGTTTTTGTTATTTTATGGAAATGACAAGAAATAAAGAAATTGAATTGAAAGATCACAATGACAATAAAAAAGCAACATGAGTAATAAAAAAACTATTGCATTTTAGAAATCTGTTTTTTTTTTTCAGAAATCCAAATGTATTCCACAAAAACAAAACATTTTTTGCAAAAAAAAAAATGAATGAAAAAAAGGGAATTTCAGAAACAACAAATAATTGTCAAAATAATTGTTAAAAACGGAAACAAAATAAGAAACTAGAAAGGGTAGATATTGTGAGACATTTCTAATTGGATGATGGTCCTTGATTGATGATTGATACATCAACTCTTTACCAAAGTTCAGGTAAAACATCCTTCTATTTTCCCTCTTCTTCAAAACTCAAACATCAGTATCCAGTCAGTAATATCCCATAATACCTACCTGTTCTGATTTCTTGTATGCATGTTTTTGTAATTTGATGATGTGTTTGGCACTTCAGGGCCACCATAGAAGTCATTAAAAAATAAATAAATAAAATAACATCCACTATAGTGGATGTGATGTTATATATATATATATATATATATATATATATATATATATATATATATGTAATTATTTTCTCTGAACTCAAAGATTTTAAGACTAAAGTGTTTGCTCAAAGCTTTAGACGTTAAAGACTGATAAAAATGACTCAAGGTCCAAATTTTAAAAATACAAAGAATGTTAAATATCCTGTGGCACACAGCCAGTAGCCACTAAAGCTTATATCTGACTGATGATGAGTAACTGAAAACTATGATTAAAAACAAAATACAGAATAAAATATGATTTTTAGTTGAGTTCAACAATATTTTATTGAACCTACAGTCTATGTATTTGTTGTGGTTTAATTACTAGATTCTTTTATCGTGAATAGTATTTCTGGATTGCTTCTAAAAGGTGAGAATATAAAGGAAAAGCATCAACACAATAACAGAAAAAAGAACTTTTACATAAACTAAAGTCCAAAGTTGGATTTTACCAGTCTAACACCAATGAAAGCAGACTCTCAGGGATTTTAATCTGTTCACTCAGGCTGAACAATGATCTGTGACACCTCACAGCGTAACATAAGCCTCCCATTTTCTGCTCTCTTATCCTCGTGGACATCTGCATGGACATACGCTTGGAAGAATGCATGCAAAAAGCAAACAGGCTCCCAGCAAAAATGATGAATGCATTTCACCTCCAGGCAACTGGGGAAAGGGACAGACATTTCTCGCCTTCAGCCAACTGCTGCTTCAGATGAAATAACAAAAACGGCTGAATGATGTAGTGAGCTGTCCCCTCTGGTTGCAGAGCGGAGAAGAACCACATCTCTCAGACAGCAACTACAAATGGCCCGTCTCTATAACCACAATCTTCCAGTCCCCTCGCTGTGTGTCCACAGAGACCTTGGTGGGTTTCACAGACAGGCTAATCTCGACTGAAAGTTGCTGAAGTGTCCTCAAGCGTCAACGTGTTACTACTTATCAAGTGAGCGTGATGGCTGCTAAAAAGAATGATCTCTATGGTCATTTCAGATGGATGGATGCCTGCAAAGCTGCCTGAACTGTAAAATGCACTGCAGTAGATAAAGGGCCTGATCATGTAAACTCTTTTTACAGACCTCTGCCCACTCAGTCTACCTGCAGTCAGCCCAGGACTGCTCCTGCTGCTGCACCTGCCTGGATGATTCCACATTTCAAGCAGACCAGAGGATTACAGCTTTGACTGTTGATGGAAACTCTCCCACAGACATAACACTTTAAAACCACACTTTAATGTGTTACTCTGAAATTAAGGACTGCGTTTTTCGAACGTTTGTTTTTTCATTTGTCTCATTCTTTTCTTTTGATCCTCGTATTATAGTTTCAATTCAGGCTTTTCGCTTTCAGTATTGAATTCAGTATTGGGATCAAAGTTATTGAATTTATACAATTTCAGACATTTCATATGCTGTTTACAAAATAAGAATAGATGTTTAATCACATCAGATATTATTAAAAAAAAATGACGACATGTAGCAAAATTTGGAAAAGTCTGATTTGTTGCAACTTCACTCTACATGCCACTCATTACGCCCTCATTCTGAACCTCTTCTTCTTCTCAGCCAATCACAGTCATATTTTGGCCTTACGATTTATGAATGTTTATCTATCTGCATTCCAGATGGTTTAGCCTGTCCTCCACCGCGTTCTCCACCAGGAACGATTCTTTTCCATGGTCTGGCCCTTAACCACCATTGGTGTCTAGACTCTGGGGTTTATTCATCTATGGTCTTCCTTATTCCACGCATGCAACATGCCATCGACCCAGAGCCTAACCACCAAAAAATTATGGACTTCTTTGTTTCTGCACATCTTTTTGCATCACAAAAAAACTCTTGTTCCATAGATCTCTTATTTAAAAAAATAGTTTTTCTTGCTTGAATCATGAGAAAAAACAAAGTGCAATTTTTGTAACCATATAATCAAGAGTTTTAGCTGCATAAAAAGATTTTTGAAATTCTGATTTGAATGTCCTTGATTGATAATTCCTGCCCACTTCATTCGGAAGCTGTGGAACACGGTTTGTACTAATCACAGGGTTTGTGGCTCCGTTCTCAGCCCATTTCACTTTAAGGCCTTGGTTTGGAGATGGAGGGAAACACAAACTAAAATTAGTTGGCATACACATGCAAAACAACTGAATGATTTGTGAAATTAACCAGCTTTTCTTTGAAAGACACGAAAATGAAAAAGAAAAAGGTTTAAATTAACTTTTTTTAAAAGCTTTTTTTTAATAGATATTTCACTTTATTTCAGCTTAATTTCAACACATTGATGTAAAATATTATTTTAGGTTCTACATGAGTTTTTACCTGTCAGTGTTTCCTTCTTTTTTTTTTTTTTACAATGACCACTTTTTGGAACTTGGTTGAACAGACATACATGCAACTAAATGGTAAAATGAGAATTGATTGAGCGGGAAATGATTAGAATTTGCCAGAAATGTGAACATCTCTTAAAAACCCACAACAATTAAAATGTTTTTGTGGCATTTTTCAGATGATGGAGGACATATTTAAAAAAAAATAAACTCAAAATTGCATTTCTGAGTATTTTTAATTCAAATCTTTGTGAATCAGAGGCAGACGAAAAAATGCAGTTCAAACAAGATTGTATTTGTGATGTAGAAAATATGTTGGGCCTAACTCCCCGCTCTGCTCCATTCTATTATCCCAAGTTATTTCAAGTTTTAAACTGACCAATCAGATGCCTCAGAGAATGTTTGATTGACAGATTTTCCCGCGCTGCTTTCAGTGGAAGAGGTGTGTATTTCGAACAAGCTTACTCATGATTGGCAACAGTAACTAACATAGATACATTAACTCAGACCATCGTCTGGCACCAACAGGGCGACGTCCACATCATGAAGAAATGGCGAATGAATTGGCTTCAGTTTGCTGGAGCTGGAGGTACGGCATTTTTTTATGGGTGACACCCGCTCTGTCCATGTTCTCAATATATAGTTAATGCTCTGCACCAACAATCCCACCCACAATTCTTACTGTATGCGTGGCGCTCTGCAGACACTATGTCCAAGACAATGATTCAGGTTTCTTGATTTTGGCCAAGAACTGCATAATAATAAACAAAAGACCACTTTTAAATTAGATCAAAAGATTGTATAAAAATTGTATATAAGGTGTTCAATTAATATTTCAATCCTAAACAGAAAACTGCAAATGATGGATGCTAATTGGTGGAGTCAAAATTGTGATCATGTGACTTTTGGAATACTAACTTTGAAGGAGTCCCCAGGTTTCAAAAACGCAAGAAATTCACTGACCTTTGGATGACACACATCAACCTCATCTGACCGTGGAGCCTGCTAACTGCTTCACTCTATCTGTTGCCGTCTGCTGAGACAGGATTAACTGTTAATCTGGCTTTAACAGCAGGAGAGCCCACACTCCACAACTATACTCCAGACAATAGGGCTAATCAAATCATCATGAACATCAAACAGGAAACAAATACCTTTAATAAAATCTCATTTTCTGACTGACACAGAACAAGAGAGCTGATGGAGACATTTGATTGAATGTGATTGTGCTTAAGTGTTCCACAAAGGATTGTAGGGAGGTAACATAATCACCTCAATAAATGATCAAAACTGGCTTGAAACCTTGGAACAATTAAATCCCTTTTCACAACGTTTCAGCTCATGGTTTCAGTACGCTCTGCCTTCTTGTAATATTAAACTCCCCCATTGCAAATATATGTGGCTCACAGTTATGCTGTAGGGGAAGGAAAAAAGGGACAAAGGTGCCTGATGAAGTGACAAAAACTTGCTTGATTGTAACTGAGAGGAAATGCTGGATTTGATTGCAATAAGGACTAACAGGTGGAAGTGCAAATGAGGAAGCATTCAACTCATGCCCCGACACCCCCCCTTTTAGTAAGCAAATGAATTCAATCACATCTATGGTAAGCGGCTTGATAAATCCCAGCAAAGTGGTGTCTGGCTCCAGCAGCAGCAAGCTGCTTTAATGGGAGCAGAGCCGCTAATGCATCGTTCTCGTTAACTCCGTGTACTCCTCTAAGATCCACCCAAGTACAATTGTTGGCCTCAAGCAAACTAACCAAAGTTGATGAGGTTAGAGCTCTGCAGGGAGCGGCGACAAGTATTTTCCTGTATTGGCTCCAGCAGCTTTACAAATTATATTCCAACATCCCATGAGAAAATGTTATGCTTGTGTTCAACAGTAAAGCCAAACAGGGAGCAAGAAAACGCTAATAAGAAGAGACGGGCTGTGTCTCCCACATGCAGCAGGGGCATCTCCTCTGGGTCCAACTCCTGCACTATTTTAGGCCTCTGGGGCACAAACACAAAGAATTGAGATTTGTTCCAAATATTGACCAGAAGTAGCTGTAAGTATTAAATATTGACATGATCCAGAGTACGCTCTGCGGTCACTCCTGCCACGAGTCCCATTCCCCAGCCTGTAAAAATGTCTTCAGCGAGGCTGTGGCCTTTGCGGCATCAAAGGCCAATCGATAGATTTGTTGTGTAAGAGCATGCACAGAAGTGCAGCAGTCTGCAACAACTGAACCTGAATGAAACAGAAAGAAACTAATCTCTCCGCAGCTGGCAACAAATCCACTCTGCAGCCTTAATCAATTCGTTAGGCTACTGGAACACACACACACACACATGTGCACGCACACAGATGCAAGGCACTGCGATGATTAGCTTGTCCCACTTAATCAAGTCCTATTACAGACACCTGCAAGGTTGCAACAGTCTTATGTGATTATGCGCAATCATAGAAATGTCACACTGAAAGGATAAGTAACACGAACGGAAAAAAACATGATGCATTGCTTATTTACAGCCTATAATTATTCACTATTCTCACAAATACAAAAAAGTATTTATCGACGTGCCAGAAAGACATGAAGAAGCCTCCACACAAGAAGTGCAAAAATAATCTTCCATACATAATTTTAGCATAAGCCAGTGCGGGTGTATGAATACGCAGAAATACACGCAAACTGGGATGGGGAGGGGGGTCTATCTGCTGTGGATGAAAAGACTTCTCTTAACAGCTTCCTCGTAGAGGAGTTGGGAATGAAGGCATTTACTCAAATGAAAGAGGCAGCTTTTGGAGATAAGCCGAGAGAGACGAAGCCCGGCTAAGCTTTCAGATTGCACTGGGCCCACTGAAGGAACAGAGGGGAGGAAGACGGAGACAAAGAGGATGGACGGATGGATGCCCGAACAGACAAAAAGATGGATGAATGATAAATTGACGAGGTGATTGTTGGGGGGTTTGAAGGCACTTTGTGATGCTGATGGTATTAAAGAGAGCAGGACTGTGTGGCTTTTGCACTGTGGTGAAAGTACTTACATAAAGAGTGTTTTTGGGTATGTGGGTGTGAAAGCTATTGTGTTGACCTCGGTGTTTAGCCTGTGCAGGCGAGCGTGTGCGCGTCTACACCTCCTGTTTATCTGTGCGCTCAGAGCTGGCCCTGTCTGCACAGTGAGCTGGCACATCTTCACCGCTGTGCTGAGCTGTGAGCCGTGCTAGAATAACCCACTTCAAAGGGAGCTGTTGTCACGCAGTAATGTGGCAAACGATAGCCAGCGCAAAAAAAAAAATTAAAAATCTGCACTCACAGAGACTGGATTTCCTCTCAGTCTCTGTGAAATGGGGAGGAGGGAAAGGTGGCGTGGGAGGGGATGAACAGAAGAGAGTGAGAGGGTTTGTTCACAAACACACTGCTGTGCCAACATTAATCATGTAGACTCTCATAAAATCATTAGAGCTGATCATTGTTAGTCAGGCTCTCCAAAATGGCTCAGCGCTGACAAAAAGAAACAAGGAGGCCAATTTCACTCCATGCAAGTGAACGCACAGATATCCGAGTGGAAATGCAGCTGAAACGGATGACCTGCCTTGAAGCATGCTTCAATACATTTACTGATGTGGTATCGAACAGACTTTCAGTTTTAAAAAAAAAAAAAAGCAATTTTATACTTCAGTCTGCATCCACTTGTAGACAAAAGCCTCGTTTCCACTGAGCAGTCCGCTCCGGTTTTTTGAGCGTTTCCCTTGTAAAATGGATCCATTAAACCGTACCTCCCCGTACAGTTCCCATCAGTTGTAGGTCCATAGACAAGTGGAATGGAACGGCTGAGGTGGAGCTGCTGTAGCCACCCGTTGATTGGCAGAAGGTGATGACAGCATTAGAAAGCGCCAATACAGCGCTCATCTAAGCTAATGTTTCCAATGTTAGTAAGCATTCTGTTTTTTGCGCACTCTGTTTTCTGTGATCTTCTTTCAATCAAAATTAAATTCCTGTTATACCAGAAGTAAAGCAATAAAAAGACGAGCTGCTGGATGACCTCCATTGTTGTTGCTTTTCTAGTCATCGAGAATGAAGATTCTGTAAATTATAATTGGTTTTTCAGAAATTGGAAGCTTAAATAAATAAAATGCTAACTTTGGCTTCATGAAGTGTATCCCTTAAAAGGTTGGGGACCAAAACCTTCATTGATGTGCCATAATAAAATAAAGCATTATTTGTTTAGGATTATTCATCTTTTCCTCTGATTCAAGGGCAGTTTATCAATGTGTGCACACTGCATTTTTTGGGGGATAATTTTTGCCTGCGTGCATCTAGAAGACTGATTAGCTATTAAATTCCAGCCACTATAATTAATCTGAAGAGCAGTGGGCTGTGAAACGTTTATGATGGGGTGCAGCACAGGTGGAGGTCAAAAACCCAGCGGGGAATGAAGTGCTGGAGCAGAGACAGCCGTTACTGCTGGATCGCTGCATCTTCTGTTTACACTCGCAGCCATTTACTCACAAGCTGCACTCCATTATGCGCATTGGACCCGTGGGAATTGCAGATAGGTGGTCAGGGAATTAGGGTCTC
The DNA here is from genome assembly GCA_036245035.1 of Adrianichthys oophorus. NCBI lineage: Eukaryota > Metazoa > Chordata > Actinopteri > Beloniformes > Adrianichthyidae > Adrianichthys > Adrianichthys oophorus. The sequence continues at coordinate 607,471 of BSAI01000089.1, read as the reverse complement.
ATGTCATGAGTTGGCTGTAAAATCAATGGCCTGTCTTAGTTTCAAATCCTTTCACAGCTGGCGTAGAGAGCTGCTGCAATTATGTAGACAGCCTGGTTTGATGTCCTGCACTCCAGGCATAAAGAGACAGAAGAACCACATGAAAACCAGAGGTGTGATGTTTTTTAGAACGCACTTCATGGTTTTTTTGTAACTTCTCTTTGTTTATTGCATTTCCTTTTTCTGCCTGTTGTTCCTTTTATGTTCATTTTCTAGTCTTGTTCCTTTAAATGCTTTGCTTTCACAGATGTCCACTTCAGCAGAGAGCCTCCTTGTCATTTGAAGAATTTAGCGGTGCAGAAAAAAATAAAACATACCTAAACATGCAGCGTTGGGAAGTTGTGCCAATTCCCTCAGAGGCCTCTGTCTTTAGCCTCAGCACCCGGGGAATGAGGGGCTAAGTGGTGAGGTTTTGGTGCAGAGAACAACATGGGACATTTCTCATGTTGTCAGAACTCCTGCTGGGGCTCACATATGCCTTCAGCGCTCAGCATCCAGAAGCCATCACTTCAGCAGGCAGTCCAATCAAACGCACGCTGTCACTTCTCTGAAATGACTTGAACTGCCACTCACACACAAGCATTTTCCCCACGGGGGGGCCTGAGGCCAGAAAGAGGCAGATACTTTAGGAACCATGTCAGACGCTGTATGTGCCACAGCAGACACATTCAGTTTGTGCCACAGAACAAATACCTCTTTCTTTTTGGGAATAACCTTTACCAAAAAAAAAAAAAAAAAAATAGAGCGTAGCTGTGTGTGCCATCAGAAAAAAGATCTGAGCCGATCAGAGCAGCCGGCATCTTTATTTGTGGAGTCCATGCCCATAATGCTGCCAAGCTTTGCAACAACACACTTGTTTGTCTTTATAAAGTCTGTTTTTTAACTGAAACAGTGACCAAAAAATAAAAAATAAACACCACTCTGAATTAAAATATCTTCAGCTTTTCAATTGTTTAATTTACTATTGGTGGGAAATTGGACTTCTTCCTGTCTACATTAGACGTTTACTTTATATTTAACCAACATGTCTCATTTTTATTCTAAAAGGTCCAAAAACTCACAATTAATTGGGACAAACAAAAACCAGGAAAATATTGAATCCAGTACAATGCATTTACCGAACTGTAATGTTGAAAAGAAATTTTAAGGTTGTGTTCATATGTTGATACGTCGGCAAAAAACCTCCAACAACTAAATAAAGAACTATTTTAAAATGTCACAAAAACTTTATGAAAACGGGACCGACTGACCCAATAAACAGTTTACTTCTGGTTTCAATGAAATTAAGTCAAGTCAGTCGCCTTTTTTCTGTATGGTTGCCACAATGTTAGAGCCAGATGTCGTCAGTAAGACCGTAGCATTCGTCCTTTCAAAGTAAATTACTATTAATGGCAAAGTCTCCAAACACAAAATGATAGACGGGTCATGCGGGGTCAAACCTGTTTCATAGCCGTCCTCTTGACTTGCCAGGTGAGCTCTGTCTCACCTGGACGAGACTGGGAGCACTGTGAGAGTCATGTTTTTTGACTTCTCCAGTGCTTTCAGCACTATCCAACCAGCACTCCTGGGGGATTAGCTGGTACACATGGTTGTGAACCAACATCTGTGCACATGGATACTGGATACCTGATCACGGATGACATTGACAGAGAGTACAGAGAATTGATCCAGAACTTCGTGAACTGGTGCCAGCGGAACCACCTCCAGAATAATGCAGAAAAACAAAGAAGCTGGTGGTGGACTTTTGCAGGCATTCACATTTAACTGTAACACAGGTGAACATACAGGGAAGCCACATCAAGAGAGTGGACTCCTACAAGTACTTGAGTGTTCACCCCAATAATAAGCTGGACTGGTCCCACAACACCAATGTTCTATGCAAAAAAGGGCAGAGCAGACTCTTTCTACTCAGGAGACGGAGGTCTTTTGGAGTCCAGGGACCACTCCTAAAGACCTTCTATAACTCTGTAGTGGCATCAGCCACCTTACATGGAGTGGTCTGATGGTGCAGCAGCATCTCAGCGGCAGAAATAAAGAGGCTAGAGAAACTGGTGAGGAAGGCCAGATCCATTGTGGGGTTACCACTGGACTCAGTGCGGAAGGTGGGAGAAAGGAGGATGGTAGCCAAGATAGCATCAGTGATGAAGATTGATGGCCACCCACTGTGTGACACGGTGCTAGCACTAAGCAGTTCCTTCAGCGACAGACTGATACACCCCAGGTGTCTACAGGAGCCCCTCGTAGGTCATTCCTACCTGCTGCTGTGAGACTTTACAACCAAAATGTCTCTTTTTAAAATTATTTTTCTCTTCTCTTGCACTGTAAGTTTTTGTAAATATGAGACGCGTTTCACCTCTCCCTTACCTGCACATTTTACTCTTTTCAAATCTGTAATGCTGCAACATTGGAATTTCCCAATTGTGGGATGAATAAAGAATTATCTTATCTTATCTTATCTTAAAGAAAAAAAAAAAGAAACAAGAGACACGAGAGTATGACGCAGCAAAATGCAACATATTGTAAGTAGAGGCTGTGACTGTATTCAGTGGATGCTAAAATAAAGCACACAGATATCTGAAAACATGCAGTCTTCAAACTCACACCTCATGGACACATCTCAGGCCGGAAACATAAAACAGAAAAGGCTGTGCGCCGACTGTTGGAAAATAGCAGTTCTGAAGTCATAACACATCCCATTGCTGCTTTTACCTGGAGGCAAAAGCAAACTGGCACAATAAAAGGAGAAAGTGCCACAAAGACATTGACAACTGCGTACTGGTGGAATATAATTTTTCTCCAGAGAGACGGTATAAAATGGAGTTGGGTAAGACACAATAAATGTGAAATAATGCTTTACAACTGTCAGCAGCACTACTACACATGACAGTTCCGCATGCAGATGGCAGTCTAGTAGGAGATGGAGTAATGAAAAAATATAAAATTCAGTTTGACTATGAATTTGTCATCTAAGATGAGGCCTTTGTGGAGCTAACAGAGTGAGTTATTTGTCTTTTTTTTGGTGTGTTTGTGTTTGCGCGTGTGGGAGACGGCACAGGAACGTTGAACGGGAGCTGGAAAGCTGCCACCTTCATCCCTACAGTCTGTGAGCGATGAATGAAACAACGGCAGACCTAGGAGATCCATCCATCATGATGTCTTGGCGCTTCACGCTTTGCTTCGATGTGCACACATGCGCACACATGCACACATGGCACGCTGGTGCAGACTGGAGCTGCTCTACAAAAAAGATGCAGGCGTTCAGCAGAGGAGTCTTCAAGAAAATCCTGTTGGCTCAAATGGTTTGATGGTGACGATGTGCAGAAGGAAAAGACCAAAGACTACGGCGCAACCAGGCTGCCACATTCATTCACAACTCTTCCACTTGCTCCTTCCTACTTGTCTCAACCTCAAACACACGTTTGAGTGAATGCAACCATCTTCAGCTACATACTCAAAGTGAATTGTGATGCATGTTAAAGAACATGAGGCTAAAGACGCGTTCAAGAACCTGCGTTTGGTCTACAGTGTTCAGACTGGATGAGCAGGGAGGGAATTCTTTTTCTTTGTTTACTAACACATGCCCACCTACAATTGGAAGAGCAAAGCGGACACATCTCGCTATGATTTTGCTCCAGGCTTTTCCTTTTACAGCTCTATTTAATAACAAAATACTTAGTCTCATTTACAGTAATTCTGGCTAGACACTTATAATTTTTCCTCCATGATCAATTTTTAAACAGCTGGTACTTCTGTGTTTTGAAAAGAATGCCATCCGTATGTCACTACAAAACAGAGTCCCTGATTGGTCAACATTAACCTGATTTAAGATTCAACACACGCTCTATGGCCATGCATTTGAGCAGAAAATGGTCAAAGAAACTTACGTAGTTTTGGACGTGGAAGCCCAAATCGCACGTTTTACTCAAGTTTACAGTTTATACAGGCTTTTCATTGGAAGTGGTGGCTTGAACACTCATTACTGAGGGAGGTGTGAACATAGCTCCACTCCAAATCAGCAAATTTACCATCAAATAAAGAAGACATGTTCATATATATAAATATATATTTAATAATTTGATCTTATTTTCTTCTTCATCTTTCCCCAGCTCTGATTTCAAGGTGCAGCCAGCCCCCACAGCAGGGTCAGGGACTGTAATCCTAGCCACATGTAATTACCTCTGATCGAGGTTGGGACCCTGTTCAAAGCAGATTAGCCATGCTTCCCATGCACCCCTCCTCCAAACCTCAGATGCTACAGATACAAAAAGGAGTGGAAGCGGAAGAATGACAACCACTCCCAAAGGGGTAGGCCTATAATCAGCCCCATAACCTGTCGCCTGCCTGGATGGGTCGTTGGGGGGGGGGGCATGTGGGGGTCTGTGGATGGATGAGTGAAGTAAGACAAAGACCCAAAAGGGATCTTCTCAGAGAAACCTTCTTTCCCTTAAGTCCAGGCTACAAATGGCATCTGTTGAAATGTATCCCACCTAAAATGGAGCCCCTGTTTTTCAAGTCATTGTATGTTCCAGTCTTTACATAAAAAGAATTCCCGTTTTGTCTAGGGAACTGGTATATGTTTGCATTTACTTGCAAAAAAATCAGAAATAAATCATAGACAAAACAGACCTTTTTCCCATCACGATGGGCTTAATCAGGATATCATATAAAATGTATTTGGAAATCAAAGCTTCCAAGCTCGTATAACCTTATTAAACTCCCCCATCCCAAAAATGACCCATTGTGAGCCTTTTTGGGATTGTACGATGCTGACCATTTGTTAGAAGGCTAAAGAACGGATGAAGAGGAACAAAGTCAAGCCTGTACAGCCATTTTCCCACAGCTGCATTGATGCAAAACCAAAAAACATGAAGTAAATAATAACAGGCATCAGTATCTGCCGTGAAGAAGCAAAAACAACAGCAGCCGCCCTGCGACCCAAATCGCAGGTGAGGAGTAACCTTCCATTAACTGAGCGTGAACAAAGAACAATGATATGAGCGCAAGGAAACGGATAAATAAAACAAGTATGAACTTTGCAGGCCGAGATGCCCACGTGCTTCCGTCAATGCTGCATGAGATTTGGGAAAACGTAAATATCTTGAGAAATGCTAATGCGGCATCCATTTGCTTGAGTCATTTGCCAAAGCACCGAAGCCATTTTAAGAGCACCAAGACCTCAAAGCACTACACAATTCCACTTATGGCCTAATCCATCATTTCCAAAGCCAGAGGTCTGTAAGGGTGGGTACATAGCCAATACATCCAAGTCAGTAGAATAGACTATACACCTTTAATGTTTTATGACATGCAATGTTGGAAAAAATGCTTTCATTCATCAAGAAAAACCCTCGTTTTCTAGAATCGTTTGAAGGGGGACTGAGCTGCAGCCCAGCAGAGCAGGTCCATTAGGGCAGAAGAAAAGCCCACCCTTGTCCTGTAACCTAATTGCAGATCAGACCGAGTTAATTATGAACATTGAGTGGGAAAAGTTCCCTGCTGCAGAATTCAAAGATCATTTGATTTACCCTCTAATATGATAAACGCAGGATTGTCTTGAAAACCTCACAGCGATATGAACAGGTGACCTCCATGTGACACCTGAAATCATCATTTTTACTTGAAGAAAGGATTCAAACTCAACAAACGCACAAAATAGTAAATAACATATTCTTTTCTTTGTTAGACTAGAATGTTGTGAATCTTTACATGTCAATATATTTAGAGAAATAAAAATCCTGATGAGGAGGTGCGCACCGTTTGCTCCAACGGACTTCCAGGATGGATGGGAGGACTGTGGAGAGGCAGCAACTCCGCACATCAGGACGCACGTTCGTTTTGGAAGAGAATTATTTCAAACCATCTCCATTCACTGGCATTTGCCAATTTAAAGCTCTGATTGGCTAAATGAGGGCATCTGTTTATTCCGGGATCCAGCTTCCCAGTAGATCGGAGCTCTGAACGCACCTGAAAGCTGAAGGGTGCTTCCGTTTCTGAGCGCAGACACGCTGGAGGAGTAGTCAGGCTGGAGGTGTTCAGCACTTACCTATCAGCATCGTGCTTCCAGCAGTGTTTCCAGTTCAGTATCACCTGGTCCTACGACGTGTTTTTGTTTTTTCTTTTTTGGAATAAAAAGAATAATAACACACTTTTATCCCCGGACAGAGGACTCGCGCGACGCGCAAACTGTGATCGGAGGAACCTCGAGATCTGGCGCAGAAGATTGGAGGTGACTTGGTCCCTTTTCTCGTCTGCCGTATCCTTTCCTCCCTCCAAGAACCCAGATGTCAGATCCAGCTGATGTTAAAATCCTGCGCTCCTGCTCCGCTCAGCCTGAAGGAGGCGAGGACTGGGGCTGTCGGAGGGGAGCGCCTCCTCCTACTCCTGCTCTCTCTCTGCGCTGCTTTCTCCCTGTCATTCCTTCCTCTCTTTACCCTAACTTGACAGGACTGCACAGAAGGGGCAGTTAGCTGATATTTGTAACCTCCACCATTGTTCCTGAGGACAGCAAAGGCTATTTAGCCATCTTTTGGCTTTAGCACAGCAGGGAGAGCCGGACAAGTTTGGATGAAAAAAAAAACCCAAAACATTCCATTAGTAGAACTCTAATGCTTTCTTTTGCACAGTGCTTTGAAAAAAGGAATTTCTTAAAGACATTGGGAAACAAAAATAAGGCGATGTTGTAAAGTCCTACTACGATAATCTATTGATCTCTTTCAAAAGCGTTCCTAGTGCTCCCTAAATTATGGTTATGCTGTTTTTTTGCCAAATTAATGATTATTAAAATATAGGATATAGTTTCTGCAGAACGGCAATACTTCATTAGAAAAATTGCCTCAGACTTCATGGACCAACCCCTCATCCTCTCCCATTGCTTATACTAGAGGTATCTAACTCCAGGGCTTGAGGGCCGGCTTGCTGCTGGTTATCCAGAAATCCTCTCATCTGCTGTTGATTACCTGGATCAGGTGTGTTTGGCCAATTGACAAATTGACAGGCTGGTTGGAAAACATGTAGAACATCAGCCCTCGGGGCCTGGATCTTAACACTCCTTACCTAACATTAACACTGCAACAGACGGGATGAGTAATACTGGAGCTATCAAGCCGTGCAGTTTGGAGCCAGATGCCAGGTCAGACGAGGAAAATGAAGATGTGCATGGATCTAGTCACCTACAAGTGAATGCATAGAGCGAAGCAGGGAGCTATGCCTCCTATCATGAGAAAAATGGCACAAAAACATGCTAAAAACACAATTTTTGTCAGAATAAATCTTTAAATAAGCCACTCCTCTCATCTTCTGGATGTTCTGCGGTTTGAAGCTGGCTTGAAACCATGGAGCCTTTAGAGAATCTGGTTTGTTCCAATATATTGGAGAGCCTTGGTGCAATGTTAAGCTTTCCTGGAGCTACGCCAAAGCACATCTCCCAGGGTGCTATCAAGAACCTAATTACACCATTAAATGGCTCCTTCTCTGCCTCTCGCCTCGCTTGCACTCGTTTCCCCCTTTTTCTCCCCCTCTTCCTGCACTCTCCCCCTTTCTGTTGCCCCCTCCTCCTTTCGAACTGTGTATCCATCTGTGTTTGTGTCCCCACGCTAGTCACTCTTCCCGTTTCTTGCACTTGCTATAGTTTGTAGAAATGCCCGCTCGGGTTTCAGCTTCAAACACATTTGTGTCATTTCAGACGGACATCCTCGTGTGAAATTGGTAAAGCAATAAAATGTGCATCGTCTGTCTCTGCTGACTGTTTAAAGGCTCTAATTTCACACTTGTACACATCTCATC